>PVIY010030517.1:0-30857 GCA_004026745.1 Myrmecophaga tridactyla | reverse complement strand
TCAGCCAGGTTCAGTACTAATTGGTCAAACATTTATTGATTATTCACTGGGGGCAGTAAATGAAGAGATTTAAAGGCAACTATAAACTATTTTTATCATTTTAATTCAATTACAACTCAGAGGAAAAAACATCTATAGACGTAGAATAGAAACATGAAATTATTTATGTATAATCTATTTTTGCTACTCTATTCCCACTTGCAGGATTTTGGCCACTGCAAAGTCCCCCCTGAATAATTCTAGGAATCATCAGATGTATTTATTACATGCTTATCAACAACCTTGTCAGATTTTCTGAGCTTCAGCCGTGAATGGGTCCCCACTGCATCTGCTAGGTATTAAGAACTTTTTGTACACTACCAATCTTCTGTATGTTCTACTGGATCTACTAAACAACTCTTTTTCTATATTCAAGTGCCTTGACCCATTGGAAATCTTGAGCATTTTAACTATACTGTATTAGATTGTACATAAAATGGTGTTGTGTGTGTAAATAAAATGATGTGCTATGTGTGTCCCAATCAGTATCTCAAACCATTTTTAGTGAAATTGATCTTTCACTTTTAATAGAAAGACTCACTTCCATTCTGTTTACTGAATTGGTCCAAATGTAAATTCTAAACAATGTAGGGCTGGAAATGAGACTAATTTGAGGAGCACATTATGCGCTATGTCAAGAATAGCACTTATCTTGTGATGACTAAATGTATTGCTATGTTATATTTGAAATGCTTTTCTCAGAGATGTGCTTTGATGTCCTTGCTAATAAAGAAGGGGTATATACCATCAGTATACTAGGTAGGTCTAGTCTAGCTGTACTCCATCATAGCTACAGCTTAAGTTTAAGCTAGGTCTTATGACATACAAGATTTCTTTTTCTTTTTTTTTTCCTTCTTCAGTTACAATGGACGCTTAACATGTCATTCTGTAATATTTACTTTGATGTTACAGCTCTTACTGGAGTAGCTAGAAAAGATACAATCAGTCTTCCACATCCTTTGCTATCTTTCTGGTACGCTTCTTACCGTTTAGAAATGTCTGACTTTAGTTCAGCACACAGAGCTGCTGAAATAAAATGAAAACACTGGGAAGAAATGCAAGGTGCTGAAAGGTCAATCTCATATTCTGTCCCTTTATGTGTTTTCTCAAATTTTGCTATTTCAAACCTCATCTTTTAAGGCTCCCAAATCAAGAAAGTTAAACAAAAGCAGCAACTAAAAGTGAAAAGCACTCTGTTGGGTGAAGTGGAGCATATTAAGAATGAGGATACAAAACTAAGTTGTAGGCCTTGACTCACAAGAACTGACAAGCTACTGATGGAAAAAGTCCTAACAAATAACTTGGAGAGAGAGCAGATGGTGAGCAATGCCAAAAGCACAAATGAAATAAAACTGGTGGGTTGTGTAGGGATGTACTACTTTTAGTTGTGCAGACTTGGGGAGTTTGATTCTAATAGTACTTATACTATTATAAGATAACTAGTATTTATTTAGCATCTACCATATTCCAGAAGCAGTGGTGCAGGATATCCCAATAAATGGAAATAATGTGGTTACTGAAGCAATTCTATATAAGTACCATGAGTCCTATAGAATTAGGGACAAAATCTGTTCTTGATATATTAGCTATACCTTTAATTTGGAGTAATGTAAATAGTTGTAATTAACTATCTTGTCTGCTTCCCCTTTTTTTTTCAGGTTCCTATCCCCACTACATCCATCTATTTATATGACACGGGACACACACATAAGATATACTTATACACACCTATCCATCCATTAGATCTATATTTGCTACCTTTGGACATATCAGCAGAAACTTGACCTTGCCAAAAAATCATACAATTCATCAAATGAACTAATTAGTCCTATGCAGGAAACACATTGAAAATGGATATAATATTAGTATTCTAATAAATTTTTATTTACTTTACTGATTTTCAAAAACCATGATAGAAGTAACAAGTAAAAAACCAAATAAACAATATCCATATCCAAAAGAAAGAAAGAGGACCCCTACCTCACACCATAAATAAATACTAACTCAAGAGCCTGTACTGTAAAACTCCTAAAATAAAATATATGGAAACATCTTCAAGACATAGTAATAGGAGGTTGCTTCTTAGACCTTACACTCAAAGCACAGGCAATGAAAGAAAAAAATAGATAATGGTAACTCCTCAAAATCAAGGTGAAGAGGCAGCCAACTGAATGGAACAAACTGTTTGGAAACCATTTATCTGATTTTATACTTACTGGTTTGGTAACCAGTGTATATATAAAGAAATCCTACAACTCTCTAAGTGTCTGTGGCCATTTACTAAGCTGCTCTGGGACAAAACTCTGGGTTTCATCTCTTAGTTTAGCATCTGCTGGGCTGGAGATTTCTGCTCTTTGAGTTCTAGCTATTTCTGTGAGTCCTTGCTTAGCACCCAGGCTATTTCTATCTTGATCTCCAAACAGCTATATGGGCTCTGAGCTTTCAATAAAACGTTTCCTCTTTTAAAGAATTCTAGTAAACTAATCAAGCCCCACCTTTGAATGGGTGGAGTCACACCTCCATCTAATCAAGAGGTCACACCCACAATTGGGCGCATCACTTCTCTGTGGAGGTAATCTAAACAGAAATCTCTGCCCTACATTATTGGATTAGGATTAAAAGAAATGGCTGCCATCACAAGATTGGATCAGGATTAAAACATGGCTTTTCTGGGGTACATAATAGATTCAAACTGGTACACCTGACATCAAAATATCTGAAAAATGGCAGCTTCTGTTATTTTTGTTCTTGCCAACAAAGGATATGATTCAATAGATATTGGTAATTTTTTTTTTTTTCGCATAGGCAGGCACCGGGAACCAAAGTCTTGGGCATGGCAGGTGAGAACACTGCCTGCTGAGCCACTGTGTGGATATAGGTAACTTTTAATACCACTGCCCTATATTTAGTAAGATCAATTAGAGTTGAATATGGCCTTCAGTAAAAGAGCTGATTTTTATTTATGGACCATGAAAAGTGATTCATTTTAGAGACAGCAGTGATGGAAAATTAATGCAGATAGGATTATAGTATTCAACTATTTTGAGAAAATAATATAGTTCATTTTTGTGCATCACCATTTTAGTCATTGAATTTTATGTATGAGTCGTTGAGGCCCAAATCAGAAGAAAATGCCACCAGAGTTTGTAGGTCTAATTAGCAATCTGTGACACCACAAAAGAGTCACAAAAGGAATGGGCACTTTTTCTTATTTTAGAAAAGTATTCTTCACATAGAAAAATGACTCAACTGTTGCAAGAATTCAAGGCAAATTGAATTTTTATCTTTGTCCTACATAAGAATCTTAAGTGTGAAAATGAGAATGGTATTGTTTTATCAAGATTTGACTTCCATTCTGTTTAGACCTATTTCAGTTGCTGTAATCATTAACTGAAGAATGTAGAAAAAGATAAAGAATATTTGAAGCTATAGTGAAAAGTCTATTAACTTTGGAGTCAGATAGGCTGGATTCACGTTCTGGTTTTGTTACGTAGTCTAAGTATAATCCTGAATAGCTCCTTAACTTCCCTAAACCCCAATTTCTTCAACTGTGTAATAATAAAACATTTATCTCATCTTGGTTATGAAGAACATATTTGAATGACATAGCGTCCTCATATGGAATGTGTTCCCTAAATATTTGTTTCTTTACTGCTTGTTGCCTTATGAAATTTATGGACTTTCCATTCTTAATGTGTAACTGCCCTTGTCATGTATCCTCTCTCTCACAAAACTGATCACAGAATATGAGTTTTCAACACCATTTCAAAAGGACTCGTTGATTTGGTCAGTTTAATAAACATATCTCAAATGAGGATCTCAACAGAGGTGAATTGAATAAAAGCAGTTGCTCTCTTCTCTACAGACTTACAGAAATATAGAACCAAGTTATTATCACATCTATCTATCTATCTATCTATTTACTTTTAGCTAAGCAAGTAAAAAGCCCAGCAAATTTAGTATCTCAACCTGCTCCACTCCTCATCCACCTCATTACCCATAAGTCCTCCTTATCCTGCTCTATATTTCCATATCTTCCATAATTGCTAATACAATTCTTATGTACCGTATAATTTATTATGTTGTTATGTTTATAGTTTACTTTCCATTTAAAGAATGTAAGTTCATTGAGAAAGGGATCTTGGTTTGTTTCACACCTTGACACAGTGCAAGTGCCAGAGGGTTGCTTGACTCATGAGTACTCAGGAAATGATTTGTACTTCGAATAAAATAGGTACTAAAATATGTGTGGAACAAGATTATTGTTTTATGCCTATCCATTTTATGTTAAAAAAGTGTTCATTCACTTTTGTATGAGAAAAAAACCCTCAAAATGTGTATTATTCCAAAGCCAAGAATAAAAGCTATAATATGTTGCATATTTATCGGTTTATATGTAGAGTAACAGTTATTGAACACATGCTCTGTGCTAGGAACTACATTCAATAGGTTTTGAATCATCTGACATAGAAGCCAAATGAGGGTATCAGTAAATCCATAAGATAAACTGTTGAAAAACTTTAGTTCTTTCTATTTTGTTTAGATTAACATATATAATTTTCTTCCCAGTCCTCAGTGGTCATCTGGGGCATGCTTTGAGTGTGCACAGCACATCTGAATACCACTCATTTTGAGCATTAAACTTTCCAAAGCTTCATGACACTTCAAAACAAAAATCTCTTTGTAGCCCCAAAACAGTTTTTATATAGATGAAGCAAATACTCTACTTTTGGAAGAGTATCTAAGTGAAGTATGTTGAAGTAAAATTAATCTTCTAAATTTTTACAAATGCATATTATCATTCAATTTATAATGGGACTCAGCCTGATGTGTGCTAGGTTTTACATCTATCCACTCTCATACATCATGCACTCTGAGGCAGCGTGCCTATCCTAGCCAGGGCTCATCTACCTGTAATGTACTAAAAATGATTGACCTTTTATCCTTCATTCAGTCAGTCAGCAAATACTTATTACGTGTGCATTTAATAAATAGCTCTTTGGAAATGAAGGAAAATGGCAATATCCTTGATTTGCAGAAGCTTGAATTCTAGTGTGATGACCACCATAAAACAGTATAGTTATGTAAGGTCATTGCCATAATAGAAAGTTATGTACAAGGGCAGAAATTCCAAACTCTCTCAGGGGACTCAGTAATGAGCTCAGAGGGTATTTATTCAAAGAAGAAATCCAGGTGACAGTCAGGAGCATTCCAGACTAGTGAGAGGAGAACATTTCAAATACCGGAGATATGCGATTAGGTAGACACACACCACCACGTAACATACCCTCTGAGCATATAGGTAGTTCAATTTTGGCATGTGTGGAGTAGTGAGACATGTACCTGGGTAGTGAGGTAGTGACCAGAATACGAGGGGTCCTGTGTGTCAGATAAGTGGGAATCAGGTTAGAAGTGTCTCAGCAGACTGCCTTACCTCTTGGATATTTCCTAAGGACAAGAAAACCTGACAAGAGTATATAATCAAGTCACTAATTTGTAATAAGAGTTTTTTTAAAAGTGTGTTCTGTAAGAGTTCAGTCCTTTTAAGCCAAGTTTTGATTGAATTAATTTATTCTGGGAAATGAGGCTCTGCTAATTAGGTTTAGCCCTCAGGCCCATGGCAAGTTGTCAATATGGATTTGGGTGTTGAAGGCAAGGGACTCCTTATTGGACCAGCCTATGGGAAATCTTGCTTTAACTGCTGAATTGCAGAAAAGTTACCAAAATCTTCCATCAGGCTTTGGTGGACAGTTAGCAAAAAGGAAACTGTGGTAAAACAAGCCCGTTATTTTTGTGTGTTTCTTTTTTTTCCTGCATGCTTAAAATTTACAATTCCACGTGTTTTTCCATTAGCAGAAATCTCAAAATATATTTAAAATGCAGAGAAAGCATTGTAGCAAAATTGTCAGTTCCACTTAGTTTTAAAACATAGTCAAAACATTTCAGAAATATTGCATAAAAAAAAGTAGATTTACTCTGAAACGTTTATTCTAAAGATAAAAAAGCAACAGTCTGTAAAACACAATAGGTTTTCCCTATGTATCTCACGTCCTTTTTGGTGGCTTATAAAATTCTAAAATGCAAACTGCGTCCATAGGACTAAGATGCAGGTGTCAGGGACTCCCTCCCTCTCTATCCTCTTACTTTCTATTCCAACCAGCTGTTCTTAATTATCGCAAGCTATCAGCTTCAATCAAGTCATTCCTGGAGATAGGTGCTTTGCCTTCCCAAGAAGCAAATGATCTATAAAACCCCTTGCTTTAGTTAAAAGTCTTATTGTCATTAATGCCTTCCACATACTCCTACATTTCTTAAAGATAGCAGAATGTTTACCTGAACTTTGACCACCCTATTAGGTTTCCTTCCAGCTCGTATCTATCTGGCTTTGGCTTCACTATTTAGAGTTTAATATTATTCATGTTTTCACCCTGAATTGCTCACACTTTCCTAACTAGATCTTATTTATATCATTTTCTTATTTTTTTCAACTGGGCCTGTGCTTCCTGGGCGCAGACAATTTTCCAGGGACCTTAACTAGCTATTGACATTAAGACAAACAGGTTTCTTTTATGTTTGGTTGTTATATTTAAGTGCAGTTTTGAAAAGAGGTGTGTCTGATTTACATTTAAATATAAATCACCTGGAACACTTAGGAAACTTGCACCTGAGTTTGTGGGTCATTATTTGAGGAGGGCTCTGATATGGATTTTGTTTTTTATCCATGTAGAGGCTGTCTCTGGAGCATCAACCTCTAGTTTGTTACTTCACTCATATGTCTTGCACTTCTGACCTCTCTTTCTCTTGGCATAGGATCTCATACTTCACAGCTTCTCTATGTGATATGGCTTTTCACAGCAGGGAAGTCTCAGGGTGATCTGACTTAAACATGGCAGCTGACTCCACACAGAAGGAGTGTTCTCAGAAGCCTACGTGGAAGCAACATGTTTTCTTGTAAACAAGCCTTGAAAATGCTAAAATATCCCTACATTAACATTCTATTGGTTAACTGAGTCACTAAAGCCAGCTCAGAGTCCAGGGAAAGCAGAAACAGATTACACCTGTGTTTTGGAAATGCCATGCACATTCTAAGAGGGAAGAAATGGATGTCTGATGTGCCATCTGAAAGTGTGAAAATATGTAAATTTTTAAAAAATGTGCACAAACTACTTCTTCAAGAAACTTGACTGTGAAGTGAGGAATAAAATTAAAAAAAAGAATCATAACCAGAAGGAGTTGTTGGATTTAGCGATATTTTTCTTTTGTAACCTTTTTTCCTATTTTTCTTCCAAATGTAAGACATTTCAGCATTTATTGGGGCAAAATAGATAGTGAAATAAGAATTGAAAATTGAAGATATAGTAATAGATGAATCAATGGTATTGACCATACAATAGGGAATGTTAATAACAAAATTAGAAGTATCAATTTAGATGGTGTTTCAAATTGCTTATGCTGCCAGAATACAATATACCAAAAATGGATTGGTTTTTACAAAGGGGATTTCTTGGGTTACAAATTGACAGTTCTAAGGCCATGAAAATGTCCAAATTATGGCATCCAGAGAAAGATACCTGGAAGGCTGCTAGCATCTGGAACACCTCTCTGTCAGTTGGGAAGGCACATGGCTGGCATCTGCTGATCCTTGCTCCTGGTTCATTGCTTTCAGCTTCTGATTCCAGTAGCTTTCTCTTTAAGCCTCTGTGGGTCCTCACTTAGATTCTCTAGGGCAAAGTGTGAATTAGCAACTCCAAATGTATATGACTTGCTTTCATGTCTCTGGTCTCTGTGTCAACTCTGAGCTCTCTCTACATTTTCTGGCTTTTTATTCTCTTCATAGAGGACTACAGCAAAAGGATGAAGACCCACCTTGAATGGGTGGGGTCATATCTCCATGGAAACAACCTAATCAAAACATCCCACCCAAAATTGTGTGGATCATATCTCCATGGAAACAACTTAATCAGAAGGTCCCACCCATAATAGATCTGTACCCACATGATTGGATTAGAAGAACATGACTTTTCTGGGGTGTATAACAGTTTCAAACAAGTACAGATGGGAAAAGCAGTAGGAAATGATAGGGTGGAAGATCAGGAATTGGAAAATTATGTACGTTTTAAATTGAATTTATAGGGAAAGTTATGTGCTAGGAGAGTCAGAGATTGGTAGAAAGCTTGCAAAGAGGGATGAAAGTTTGGAATAGGTATTATAGGGACATTGTAACAGAAATAAATAACAAGTAAAATTATTGGTATATAGTGCTGTGTTTAGAAACAGAGATTCAAAACCATTCATTTCTAATGACACCAATGCACATGATTGAATGATTTTCACTATCAGTACTCAACAACCCTGGGGTCAAATCAAATGATCACCTGACTCATTGCTGATGGGATAGACTGATGAATGTATGTTTAAAACTTTATTTTAGAGCTGTGCAATGGTGGCTCAGTGGCAGAATTCTCACCTGCCATTCCAGAGACCCGGGTTCACTTCCCAGAGCCTGCCCATGTAAAAAAAAAAAAAAAAAATCACCTTATTTTATCCTTTTCACTTTATTACTGAGGCTAAAATCCCATGCATTTGGCCTTCTCTATTTTTTTTACTTTTCCTTATCCCACGTAGACATTGTTTTCCTGCACAGATTTTGTTTTAAATCTAAGGAACAGTAGATGGTAATATATGAAATGGATGACACACACAATTAAATGGAGATGAATATTCCATTGGAAAATCCAGATTGCAGAGTCCAATGTCTTTTTTTCATACTAAGAAGTTAACATTGTGTAACATAAACTCTTATAGTTTTCTTCCTTGGTGACCTGACCCTGTCTCATTTACCATATATACACTATTATTTCAAATATATGTCTCTACCCCTGACTACTTCCTTGAAAAAAGATGTATTTAACTATTTCTTTTATATCTCTCTTTGTATGATCAGTATTAGAATTAGGAACCTGGCTATCATGTTGAAAATACAGTTCCACCACTTATTTTCTATGCAATTTTAAAGAAGTAACCTAATCTCCTCCATATGTAACCTTTTTTGTTCTGAAAATGGAGGTAACAGTTTCTATATCATTTTTTAGTTAATTATGGATTGAATCATGTTCCCCCCAAAAAGGCTGGTTCAGGTTCTAACACTTGGTCCTGTGGATATAAAGCTATTCTAAATAGGACATTTTGATGAGGTTATTTCTAATTAAGGTGTGGCCAAGTGAATTAGGATGGGCCATAATCCAATATGGCGAAAGTAATTAAAAGCAAAGGAAATTGGACTTAGAATGAGAAGTCACAGGGAGATGTCAGAAGCTGGAAATCAACAGAAAATGGATGAGAAAGGAGAAGAAATTTCCATGTGTGCAAAATCTAAGGACCAAGGAAAAGCCAATGACCAAGGATCACTGAGAGTCAACTCCAGAATGCCATGATCTTTTGAGGAGAAATCATCACTTTGCTAATGCCTCAGTTATGGACTTCACCTGGACTGCAAACACCAAAGAACAGATATGGAAAAATTGGTATAATATGAGCAGGGTTCCAGGGGATTTAATGACAGTGAAGCATGTAAATATATGTTATGGGTTTCCTAGTAGGAGAAGAGAAGGGAAAAGGGGAAGAAAGAATAATGGAAGAAATAATCACTGAAAAGTTCACATCTCTTTTCAAAGACATAAAGTTACAGATCCATGAAGCACAGTATACCCTAAACAGAATAGATCCAAATAGACCTACTCCAAGACACATACTAATCAGATTATCAAATGTCAAAGACAAAGAGAGTATTCTAAAATCAGCAAGAGAAAAGTGATCCATCACACATAAGGGAAGCTTGATAAGACTATGTGCAGATTTCTCAGCAGAAACCATGGAGGCGAGAAGGCAGTGGTATGATATATTTAAGATTCTGAAAGAGAAAAACTTCCAACCAAGAATTCTATATCTGGCAAACTGTCCTTCAAAATGAGGGAGAGATTAAAATATTTTCAGAAAAACAGTCACTAATTTAGTAGAAATGCTCAATACTTTAGGATTTCTATAAGAAATACTAAAGGTAACACTACAGCAAATAGGAAAAGAAAGGGGAGAGAGGTTTGGAAAAGAGTGTAGAAATGAAGACTATCATGAAGGATAAAAAAGAGAGAGAAAAACGTAATTTATTAAATGTAAAATCTAAAAGACAAAATGATGGAAGAATGTACTGCCTTTACAGCATTGACCTTAAATGCTGTTGGAGTAATCTCCCCAGTAAAAAGGCAGAGGCTGGCAGAATGGATTAAAAAACAGGAACTATCTATATGCTGCCTACAATAGACTCATTTAGACCCAAGGGCAAAAGTAGGTTGAAAATGGCTGGAGAAAGATATTTCATGCAAACAACAGCCAAGAAAGACCAGGGGTAGCTATGCTAATATCAGTCAAATTAGACTTTAAATGTAAAATAATTAAAAGACACAAAGAAGGTCAATATGTATTAATAAAGGCACAATTCATCAAGAATACATAACAATCATAAATATGTATGCACCAAGCCAGAGTGCCCCAAAATACATGAGGCAAACACTGACAACACTGAAGGGAGAAGCAGACACTTTACAATGATAGTTGGAGATTTCAATGCACTTCTCTTATCAACGGATAGAACATCTGGACAAAGGATCAATAAGGAAAGAGAGATGTGAAAAATAGAATAAATGAACTAGACTTGAGAGAAAGTTGCAGAACATTACACCCCATATCAGCAGGATACACATTATTCTCAAGTCCTTGTGGGTCATCCTCCATGATAGATCACATGGTGAGTCACAAAAAAAGTCTCAATAAATTAAAAAAAAGATTGAAATTATGCAACACACTTTCTCAGATCACAATGGAATGATGTTGGAAATCAATAACAGGCAGCAGGCTGGAAAACTCACAAATATATGGGAGCTAAAGAATACATTCTTAAACAACCAGTGGATAAAGGAAGAAATTAAAACAGAAGTCAGTAAATATCTCTCAAGGCAAATGAAAATACAACATATCAAAACTTATGTGTTGCAGAAAAGGTGGTACTGCGAGGGAAATTTACTGTTCTAAATACCTATAATAAAACAGAAGAAAGAGCAAAAATTGGGGAATTAACTGTTTTCTTGAGGGAACTAGAGAAAGGACAGTAAACTAGCCCCAAAGAAAACAAAAAGAAAGAAAGAATAAAGATTAGAGCAGAAATAAAGACAATGTAGAGCATGAAAATTATAGAGAGAATCAACAACACCAGAAGTTAGTTCTTTGAGAATATCAATAAAATCAATGGACACTTAGCTAGGATGACAAAAAAAAAAAAAAAAAAAGAGAGAGAGAGATAGGATGCAAATAAATAAAATCAGAAATGGGACTGGGAATGTAACTACTGTGCCCCCGGAAATAAAGGAGCAATTATATGCTAATAAACTAGACAAAATAGATGAAATGCACAACTTCCTAGAAAAGTGTAAACAACCAAAATTGACTTGAGAAGAAACAGAAGACCTCAACAGTCCAATCACAAGTAAAGAGATTGAATCAGCCATGAAAATCCTCTGCCAAAAGAAAAGTCCAGGACCACATGGCTTCACATGTGAATTCTACGAAGCATTCAAGAAAGAATACCAATTCTGCTCAAACTCTTCAAAAAAAATTGAAAAGGAGGAATAACTATGTAACTCATTCTATGAATCCCACAGCACCCTAATACTAACTCCAGACAAAGATACTACAAGAAAAGAAAATTAACAACAAATCTCTTTAAAGAATATAGATGCAAAAATCCTAAACAAAATACATGCAAATCAAATCCAGCAGCACATCAAAAAAAATTATACAACATGACCAAGTGGGGTTTATTTCAGGTATGCAAGGCTGGTTCAGCACAAGAAAATCAATTAATGTAATATGCCTAATCAATAAATCAAAGCAGAGAAAAACACAGGATCATTTTGATTGCTACAGAAAAGGCATTTGACAAATTTCAACATCCATTATTGATAAAAACCACTTCAAAGGACAGTTCAAAGGTGATTTCCTCAATATGATAAAGGGAATATATGAAAAGACCACAGTCAAAATCACAGTGGGGAAAGACTGAAAGCTTTCCCTCTACGATCAGGAACAAGACTAGGATGCCCACCGTTACCATTGTTATTCAACATTGTGCTGGACTTTCTAGCAAAATAATTTGGCAAGGAAAATAAATAAAATGCATCTAAATTGGGAAGGAAGAAGTAAAACCTTCACTGTTTGTGGAAGACATGATCCTGTATATATAGAAAATCTCAAAAAAAAAGTACAACAATGTTATTAGAACTAATAAATGAATACTGCAGAGTGACAGGGCACAAAATCAATATGCAAAAATCAGTAGTGTTTCCCCATTAATGAAGAGGAAATCAAGAAAAAAACTCCATTTGCAATAGCAACCAAAAGAATCAAACCTTTAGATATCAATTTAACTAAGGCCACAAAAGGCCTATGCACAGAAAATTGTAAGAAATTGCTAAAAGAAACCAAAGAATACCTGCATCAATGGAAGGACACACTATGTTCATGAATTGGAAGACTAAATATAGTTAAGATATCAATTCTACCCAGATTGATTTATAAATTTAACGCAATACAAATTAAAATCCCAAAAATTTGCTTTGCAGAAATATTAAAACCAAAAACCAAATTTATTTGGAAGGGCAGAGGGCCCAAATGCCTAAAAATATCTTGAGAAAGAAAAAGAAGTGGGAAGTCTCACACTATCTGACTTTAAAGCATTCTGCAAAACTACAGTGGTCAAAACAGTATGGTACTGGCACAGCAACAGATATACTGACCATTTGAATCAAATAGAGTGTTCAGAAATAGACCCTCTCATCTATGGACAATTGATCTTTGATAAGGTGGTCAAGTCAACTCAAATGGGACAGAGCAGCCTATTAAATAAATGGTGTCTATAGCCCTGGATATCCATATCTCACACCTTATACAGCAATTAACTCAAAATGAATCAAAGACCTAAATATTAGAGCTAAGAAGATTAAAAAAAATTAGAAGAAAATGTAGGGAAATATCTTAAAAGTTTTGTGATTGGAGATGATTTCCTAGACTTTACACCAAAAGTGCGAGCAATGAAAGAAGAAATAGATAAACGGGATCTCCTCAAAACTGAACACTTTTGGGCATCAAAGGACTTTGTCAGATAAGTAAAAAGTCACCCTATATAATGGGAAACAATACCTGGAAATCACATATCAGATAAGGGTTTAACATCCATAATATATAAAGAGATCCTATAACTCAACAACAAAAAGACAAATAACCCAATTTAAAAATAGGCAAAAGCATGGACAATCCCTTTTCCAAAAAGGAAATAAAAATTGCTCAAAAACATTCAAAAAGATGCTCAACTTCACTGGCTATTAGGGAAATGAAAATAAAAAGCACAATGGGGTATCATTTCACACATGCTACAATGGCTGCTACTTAAAAAAAAAAAAACTGCAAGTACTGGAGAGGATATAGTGAAAGATGCACACTTATCCACTGTTATTGGGAATGTAGAATGGTGCAACCACTCTGGAAGGAAGAAATTTGATGCTTCCTCAGGAAGCTAAGTATAGAATTGCCGTATGATCCAGTAATCCAATTACTTGATATATATTCAGAGGAACTGAAGGCAGAGACACAAATGAACATTTGCACACCAATGTTCTTGGCGGCATTATTCACAATTGCCAAGATGTGAGACCAGCCCATATGTCCATCAATAGATAAGTGGATAAACAAACTGATAGATACATATGATGGACTACATATCAGTAAAACAGAATAAAGCCAAGAAGCATACAACAACACAGATGAACCTTAAAAACCTTATGTTTTGTGAAATTAGACAGAAAGAAAAGGACAAACAGTGTATGGTTTCATTAATATGAACTAACATTATTGAATGAAATTTGAAAGTTAAAGCTGAAACATAAATTATCAGGAGATAGAAAGAAGGTAGAGATTGGGCATTTGACAATGAAGGAGCACAGAATGTTCAACGGGATTGATTGTAAAGATTCAGAAACGGATAGCACAATACTACCTGATGGTAGTACAATATCGTAATTATGCTGAACAAAGCTGAGTGTAAGTATGGTTGAGTGAGGAAGGCTAGGGGCATGTATGACACCAGAAGGAAAGCTTGAAGTCCTAGTCTTATGGACTGTATAACTTAGCATAACCTAGAGTGGACAATGATAGTGATTAAAAGTTCAAATGTACAAATGTATTTATATGAGAGAGAAAAAATGTATGTCAACATTGCAAGGTATTAAAATGGAATGGTATATAGGAAAAATATAATTAATGCAAATTAGTCTATAGTTAACAATAACATTGTAATATGCTTCCATTAAGGGTAACAAAGGCAATATACCAAAGTGAAATGTCAATGAGAGGGGAATATAAGGGAGGAGTATGAGATTCTTGTTGTTGCTGTTTCTCCCTTTACTTTACTTTTATTTTTTAGTCTTTTTTCCCCCTTTTCTCTTCCTCTTTCTTTGTGGAAGAAATGAAAATATCCTAATATAGATTGTAGTGAATGCATAACCATGTGATTACACCAGGAACCATTGCATGCTTTTACTTAGGATGGATTGTATGGTGTGTGGATTAAATTGTTTAAGAAACAAACAGAAAGATGCAAGTGCAAGAGAAAATGTTGAGAGAGAGATGTACTTACTCACTGTTGGTAGGGAAGTAGAATGGTGCAGCCCACATGGAAGGCGGTGTGGTGACTCCACAAGAAGCTAAGTATAAGGGTTGCCATATGATCTTGCAACCGTCAGTAGGAATATAGTTGGAAGGATGGAGAGCAGGAACACGAATGAACATTTTTACACTGGTGTTTATGACGGCAGTATTCATGATTCACAATGGAGAGAGGTGGCCTAAGTGTACATCAACTGATGTACATCCAGAAGGGCGAGCTGTGGTATACGCATTCAATGGAATATTAAGCTGCTTCACGAAGGAATGAAGTTGTGAGGCATGCAACTAGGTAAATGGACCTAGAGGACAGCATGTTGAGTGAAATAAACCAGAGACAAAAAGATAAATATTATAACGTCTCAGTACTATGTGCTAATTATTATTTGCAAAAGCTAAGAAGTGAATTTGAGAGCATAGGTTATCAGGGCAAAGCTTACTGTAAAGCTTCCTAGATTGTGAATTCCTATGGAATCCCATCTATTCCTGAGTTGTAACTGTTACTTCTAAATTCTGAGATCTTGAGCTCTTTGTGTATAACCTGATTGGTCCCTGGCACTTTTTTTTATATTTGTAACACCTGAGGCTCAGAGCTAGAGTTCTGAACCTATGCAAAGTCAGCATTACCCCGTACAGCAACTGCTGAAAAAAGCTGAAAAGATTTCAGACTTCAATTAGAGATACGAATGAAGCAGATCTGGTTATGACTAAGGCAAATCAGATTAAAGGGTAAAGAATGATATTGACTATGTTAAAACTTCAACTTCTGTGCAAGACCAAAGGAAGAGATGTTTATTTGGTGCAAAATTTATATTTTTTGTACCACACTATCTAATTTAACTTATGCAGTAAGTTTATTCAAATATAATTATGTGGGACTTTGAATAGGGAGTGAGATCTTATGGGTTTGAACAGGTTAGTGTGGTGCCCCAATAAATCCCAGAGTAATTTGTGTGGAGACTAAAAATGCAAAGCCCCCTTGAGGGACATTGAGGTAAATGTGGGAATATTAAACTTCCCCACCTGGGGAGTTACTGATATTCTCACAAGCATTGGGGACTACCAATTTAATAAGCCAAGCCCTCAAGTTTGGAGCTTGCCTTTATGAAATTTATCCCTACAAAGGAGAATTTAAGCCTACAAGTCACCCTCAGAGATCCTATTTTGTTGCTCAGATGTGGCCTCTCTAAGCCAACTTGGCGATGAACTCACTGCCCGCTTCACCATGTGAGACATGACTTCAGGGGTATAAATCTCCCTGGCAACTTGGGACACCCAGGGATGAACCTGGACCTGGCATTGTGAGATTAAGAAAGCTTTCTTGATCAAAAGGGAAAAGAGAAATGAAATAAAATAAAATTACAGTGGCTGATAGATTTCAAATAATGCCGAGTGGTCATTCTGGAAGTTATTCTTATGCATTATATAGATATCCCTTTTTAGTATTTAGTGTATGTGTCAGTTTAAAAAGATTATGTACCCTAAAAAGGCCATGCTTTAATCCTAATCCATCATGTGGAAGCAGCCATTTCCTTTCATTCCTTTTCAGTACTGCAGGTTGGAAACTTGATTATATTGTCTCCACGGAGCCGTGACACACCCAGTTGTGGGTATTAACCCTTGATTAGAAGAAGATGTGACTCCACCCATTCCAGATGGGTCTTGATTACTAGAATCCTTTAAAAGAGGAAACATTTTTGAAAACGCCACAGAGCCACAAGAACCACGAGAGTCCACGCAGCCAGAGACTTTGGAGATGAAGAAGCAAAATGCTCCCGGGGTAGCTTCATGAGAGAAGAAGCCAGGAAAGAGAGCTAGCAGACTTCACCATGTGCCCTTCCAGCTGAGAGAGAAACTCCGTCATCCTTTCTTGAGTGAAGGTAACGTCTTGTTGTTTTTTAATTTGGGCATTTTCATAGATTTGTTTGACTGGGACATCTTCATGGCCTTAGAACTGTAAACATGTAACTTAATAAATTCCCCTTTTTAAAAGCTGCTCCATTTCTGGAATATCACATTCTGGCAGCTTGCAAACTAGAGCAATGTATTAGAATAGTTTGAAGGAAATACTTGAAACTGTTGAGCTGTGTTCTAGTAGCGTTGATTCTTGAAGATGATTGTATAACTATATAGCTTTTATAATATGACCATGTGATTGCAAAAATCTCGTGACTGACACTCCCTTTTTCTACTCTATGGACAGATAAGTAGAAAACATACAGACTGAAAATAGATAAATAATAAGGGATGTTTTGGGTCTTCATTTTGATTTTTATTTTTAATTCTTTTTTGGAGTAATGAAAACGTTCAAAACTTGATTGTGGTGATGAATTCACAACTATATGGTGATACTGTGAACCATCGATTGTACATTTTAGATAATTATATGTTATGTGAATTAAAAAATTAACAGAAAATGTGTTTAGGCAATGTCTAAATTTTCAGCTGTTAAAAGAATTCTTGAAAGACCAAAAATTCAAACTACTTCTCCCATAATATTTTCTATCTTGGTTATTGGCACAACCATCCACCCAGTTGCCCAGACTTAAAATCATAATGCATCTTTTATTATTCTGGTCCCAGATCAATCCATGAGCTAGTCCTATTTTCTCTCTGTTCAAATTATCTTCTGAATTCATATAAACTTCATTTCTACTACTCTGGTTAAATCAAAAGCTATTTCTTGCCTGAGATACTGCAAAAGCGCTAGTCAAAATAATTTTATATTGCCCACATAAGCTGTAAAATAAGTTTGAGACCATATATGCAATAAACATATATCCATTTTGAACTATATACGTTTATAACTCTATCAATACATTTTATAAATTATGAATATATGAAGTTCTGCAAATAGATTTCTGTTTTAGAGACAACGACATAAGCTACAGCTGACCAATATCCCTAAGGAAAAAATTAGATTAGCCAGATAAAATTAAAAATCATTTGTTTAAAATGATCAGAGCTGCAGAAGCAATAATGACCATAAGACTAACCTTTTATAGAAGGTGAAACAACAAAGACATAAACAGAAAATTTTCAGTCATTTTTCCTCTGGAGACATTGTATTATACTTGGTGCTAGAAAAAGGCTAAGGTTTGGGGCTTGTTCTGATTGTCACATGCAGCTGATGAAATTACCCAAGGAAAGAGCCATCTGAAAAGATTGAAGTTAGCAGTGGCCATCCCTCACACAGAACTGGGATTTCTGTGCCCATTCCCACCTGCCAGACTGGAGAAACCTCATGAATCACTTTCTTTGGGAAGAGAGCTCACCTCAGTAGTGGAGGACAATCAGCAATAGACTGAGAACTTCTCCAGTTTTGCCTAACAACATCTAAAAACAAGACCCAGAAGGATCAAACTGTATTCAAGTGATTTATCTGCATCCCAAACAAGAGCTCAAGAATATTTCATAGAAATAGAAAGAATCCTGCACCAAAGTACAGTTCTCAATATTTGAAACCTGTATAGTTTATTTTGTATATCAGCAAAGTTCAAGTGTTCGCTGTAACTAATATGTGTCTGTAACAAAATGTATGCTACAATTGTGGGGCACAGGGACCAGGGAGGCCACACAGAAGGAGATCCAAACAGAATAACCAAAGAAACCATTAGCTCACCAGTTCCTTAGAATGACCTGGTCACTGATGTCAGAATCAAACTTTCTATTGTTTGTGATATATTCTGTATAAATACATGTAATGGAATGAATATAGTTTTTTATTATTTCAGTGGGTGGGATATAGTCATTCTCAACCAATACTTTTGTAATTTTCACAATTATCCAAGACAAAGAACTTCTGTTATGCATTATTGTATTAATCAGATAATATTTTTCCTTAAATCCGATATGCGAGTGACTCATTGAATCACAGAGATGTAACAAAAAAGCAAATGATGGTAACTTTTCTCATAGAGCTAACAATCTGGTGGAAAATGCTGACATTAATGTAGAGTCACAGGTATTTAATTGAATATTTTACAAAGAGACTTAAGAGTCTGATGAGACACAATCTACAGACCAACAGAAACTGGGACCCAATGCATAGCAGCAGGGCAGCCCCCCTGAGAAGACTATCTTAACCAGAAATATTTATCCATATACGTTATAGTATATGGATAACTATATACATACATACAGGCAAAAAATTATGTTTCAATGGCATAAACAAGAAGTAGGTCAGCTTTTAGGGAAAGGAAAGCTCAGCAGATGCCTGTGACTAGCATTATTCTCTTAGAATTATCTCACAAAAAAGCTATATTGCTATATGGCTATTAGATATAATTCTACCTTTTATATACCGAAACGCCTGCTTGAAAAGCAGCAGTTTCTGAGCTGAGTTTTCTTTACACCAAGGCTATAAACAACAGCTTGTTTATTCCCTACTATAGAAACTAGAAATGTGCCTAGGAAGAATGTTACTGTCATTTAGTCCAGTTATATTTTAATGAAATAAAACCGATGTCATGGGAGTTGCATGTTAGCTAGATATTTTGGGAGAAAAATGCATTTAAAAAATAAAATAGGGTGAGACCTGGACACTATAATATGCCTGTTATATTTATAAAGAAAGAAACATGCAGTTTATATTTATATATATAAAATATATTATTTATAATATATATTATTATATAATATATTTTATATATAATTATTTATTATATAAACATGACATGCAGTGTTATATTAATAAAGGAAGAAATATGCAGTTTATATTTATATAAATATTATATATTATTTATTATAACATATAATATATTATATATTATATAAACATGACATGCAGTGTTATATTTATAAAGGAATAAACATGCGGGCTGTCGTGTTTTCCCATTCGTGACAGGAAAAGGGTAGTACATCCCATTCCACTTCTGAGAGTGTAGATGCTGCACTCAGTTTCCAAAAGATGTGCTCCCTTCTTGATTTGGTTTTCTATTTCTTGGTGTGTCATTTTGTGGTATGGCAGCTTGTTGGCACAGTCCCTGAAATATTTCCTAGCTCTCAGCTTTCTTTGGATACCCTGGTATAAACTGGTAAGTCGCCCCAATATTCTGTCATATTTTGGCCTCTCTGCTAAATATCTTAAAAGGCTGATTATCTTCTATGCCTGTTCCAGTTCTAAGGACTCAGTTAGAAATCTCCTACAAGTCTGGCATGACAAAGCAACCTGGAAGACTCCTCCTTATAGTGTACTGATTTAAGGCAAATGAGATAGGCTTTAGGGAAAAGATAAAGCCTAGGGAGTAATAAAAACAAATTGCATGGTAGAGCTAAATCCAAGTCACAAAAATGACCACAGTTTCACTTAAGTTTCTAGTTTCAGAGCAAGTGAACCTTCCACTCTAAAGAAATGCATCTGAGAGGCACTAGCACAGACAAGATAATATTTTAAAAATAAATTTTCTGAAATAATGCTGCTGGTAAAAAATGAAAAGTTGAGTTTCTTCTTTTCCTGCTGAAATTTTGCCTTGATGACAAGTTGTGCGGGTGCTCAATTCAAAGAAGAAACTTATGTTCTGAAAAATACTCATGTCAGCAGCTTCAGCCACTCTCTGAGGAGGAATAACCTAGAAAATGATAGGGAACATATAGATTTTTTTAAAAATAAAACTCACTGGAAACACCCAAACTAGAATCAGTGGATCCATGGTTTTGATTGTATTGAAAGAAAACTTGTCTTGATTGTATTTTTAAACTCTTTTAACAAACATTAATTGACATGTAAAACTCAATTGCAGGTATGTTCCTTGAGATGTGTTCGTGTTCATGTGTGTGTATATAGGTCATTAGAGGAAGTTACTATTCAAGCAATAGTCTCAAATTTTTTTTTAGGTAAGAAAATATATACTGCAGATTATTCCCTAATATGCTGAATAAATTTAGATAACTGACTCAGGTAAATTCATCTGAATAGCAAACGTAGTGAAGTCCGTAGCTAGGTGTTTGTGCTTGTCTGATACCTAGAACCACCTTAGTCAGCTCACCCTGCTTTGTGGACAATACATTTTGCTTCACACACTGCACAGCCAAGTCTTCATATTTTTGGCAGTAAAACTGCTGCTTGGTGTTGATCTGAGCTCTTTCTGTGAGTGCAGTCACAATGAAAAGTTTCTACAACTGTTACCATTTGCTTAACTGAAGGAGAAGAATACTTAATTCAGAAAGACCTGGATCACTTTTTTATTCTCACCTCCAGTTATAAATCATATTTCTAGAAATTTACCAGCAGACAAAAGAAATAAGGTACCTAAATGCCAAGAAATATGGTGTTGTTTGGCATCTCTTCCTATGGCCACTAAAAATTGCTATTCTTTTGGTGGCTCTGCCATAATATATCACAAATAGTGCCCCAATTTCAGCTTTCTTTGTGCATCTAAATAGCTTATCCCCCATCATATAAAATAATGAAAAGTTGATATTGGAATAGCCATCTAAGAAAGACTAATAGAATTAGCTAAAGTTATTGATGGCATCTATTCAAGATTCCTTCCTTAGTCTCAGTAGACTATACATTTTTATCCTACAGAAGTTTCAGGTTAATTTATATAAATTCATTATGAATTCTGCATTGGTATTAGAGAAAATTTACTTGACAAATGACCAATGGCATTGTGCTACGGTATCAACAAGTAAAGAGAAAACATAAAATGTTAAAGAGGTTATTTGTCATTATTACACGGCGCAGGTGAAAATAAATCTTTACAGACAAATAGACTGGAAATTACAGAATGAAGGGTCCCCAATTGTGCCTAACATTATTAAAAAGTAAATTATTGAGGGGAAAATAGTCAACAGTTTTAGGTACATCTAATTTCATTTTTCACAAATTTGGAAGATTTCCAGAATCTATGGTGGTTTTCTGTTTATTTAAATTCAAAACATAATTCAAACTCCCTCAGGGCCATCCTACACCTTAAAGAGTTGTTTAGGCAAAAGCAAACTGAAAAGAACCAATTTAGTAATATCAAAGTTCCAAATTGAGTCTTCTGTGAAAGTTTGAGTGATTAGCTGACAAAATCTAGACGAACCACTTAAAAGAGAGGGACTGAAAGTAACAAAGTTGGGAGTGTTTTTCCTCCCTAACAAATATTTCATAATGATTAAAGCAGTTAATAATCCTAGTCTGGAATCACTGAATGAATTATAAGGTGTAGTTATTTGTGTGTTGGTGCTTCCCTGATTTCTAAGAAGCACAGTATTGAGTACTCAGGAGCACCCTCTTTAGAAGCACAGTTGCTTGGATTCATTTCCCTTTCCACTTCCTATAAGATGTGACACCATAGGCAAGTTACTTGATCTTTTTATAGCCAATTTCCTCACATGCAAAATGTGGCCAATCATAGTTCCTACTTTTGGGGTTTATTATGAGGTTAAATGAAGTAGTACTTCCAAAGTGCTTAGTATGGTAACTGGCCCAAATATTGCCTATTGCACATAGATTTCGGAAAAGAGTCCATGTCATGCCACACCCATCTAAATTCTCAAACATGTATTGCTATCCATATTTTATTTGCAAGCTAAGATGTGTTAAGAAAAAAAATAATGTTCATTTATTTAAAACTTTGAATGGGTCAGATGCTTTATTCCCTCCAGCTCTTAAACTTTGAAGAACCCTGGAATGCAGGTATTTTTATGCCCACTTTGTAGATAAGGAGTATGAGTTCCAGTTAAGAAGTGCCTCTTCAAAGGTTGCACAGCTAGTAAATTATATTGTCTCTCCATGAATTTTTATATCTTGTATTTGAAATACACATTTTCATAACAACTCTATTTTTTATGGTTAAACAAAGCACATACATGCACACACACACACACATACAAATTCATTGCTATTCATTGAGAAAAAAAATCCATCTTTAACAAAAGTATTTCTTTATTTAACTAATACTTATGTTGTGCTTCATGGATCCCAGGCTCTATTATAATCATTTTTTATGTTTACCCACTTAATCCTCATAACCCTATGAGAACGGTACTGTTATAGTGCCCACTTTGTAGAGGATGAAATTAGGTACAAAATCTGCCTGATTTAATCAATTTGCTCAAGAAAGAGGTGACGAAGTAGGAAATTCAGGTTTCAGATCCAAGGAATTTCTCTCCAAGTTCTCACTGTTGAAAACTTGCTAGAGGACCTCCTAGAGATAACACCTTTCTATTGAAAGTTATGACATTTTCCCAGAATTTTAGCACAATTTATCTACATACATTCTTTGTGCCCTATACAAGCTATTAAAAGGCAGGATAAATGAGGAGGACATGTCATTGACAGTTGCTACCGGTCATTATTGCTTCAAGATTTTATTTTTCAAAGTAACTTAAGGCTCCTTGACTGAACTTAAGATGCAGTTTAAAACAGAGCTAAGTTTTTTGTTCGTTTGTTTTCCTACTTTAAATTCTTTAGGTTAAACAGCTATTACCAGGTAAGAAGGAGAAACCTCCTCATCCATTTAGTTTTGTAAGCAGTTACTTGATTAAAACCACTATGAATGTGTCAATTGAGTTAAGCTTCTTTCCCAATATTCAATATGCATGATTGGTGAATGATTGACTAAACTATAGGAAGAGGTTTAGTTTATTCTTTTCAGTATGGCCATCACAGTGTTACTGAAAAGTAAAATGGGCAAATATGCTATGAAACTGGACGTAAAATGCATTTGCATGATTTCCATAGACTCTTTCCCCTACTTTTTAACTTCAAATTCTTCCTGTTTCAAGGTTATTTTAGCGAATGTTCAATACTTTTTGTTAATGATTATGTAATTCTCAGATTTTAATTCAGTGCTCTGGTGGATATTAATTGCTAAAGGCAAATTTTGATAAAGACTATAGGAAAGAAATATATTGAGAGGATTTCTCATCTTCTTTGTATTTCTCTGTTCAGTTTTTGGTAAGAAAACTTTCCAATTGTCAACAGGCCCCTATACACCTGCAAAGTTCCAGCTAAGTGATGTTATGTATTTAGGCTATTTTAAGGAAGGCATACAAACTGCCAAATGCCACAGAGAACAGTAAATGCAGGGCAACTAGAGACTCAGCTATTTTTACTGTCTCCTTTTTAAAGATGGAATCCATGGTGCAGAACCTTCAAATATTTATTTTTCTCTCTTATTTACTCTATGCACTTTGTTATATTATCATTATTATGAAGAACTGAGAGAAATCCATGGTTTCAAGAGCTTCCATATTGGAAGCCACTTTTTTACAACATTACCTCCTTTACTTTCTATTCTTGCTAAATTATTAAATAGCACAGAATTCTCATATTTCCAGAGTTCTCTACAAGCCACCTGTTCTTTCCTTACCAAAATATGGAAACAAATTCTTTGTTTTTTTAGCTTTTGCATCAATTTGATTCTTTTATTTTATATCTGTTAGGACAAATATTAATTTCATGTCAGCTGCCAAATGTTCAGAGATCCTCTGAAAGTGGATGACATTTAGCAATAGTAGTTACATTTTCAAAGCCCAGTTCTTGTTCAGTTAAAACACACACACACACACACACACACACACACAAAACTAGAATCAGACTAAGCCATTATATTTTGCCAGATCACCATTAAAATTTAATATGCAAAGAGAAGAATATATCTTTAGGAAACATTGATATGAAAACTGAAACAAAGGGAAGGGAGTTGCAGAGAAAACTAAAACAAATAAAATGATATCTGCAATTTGGGGGGAATAAAATGATTGGATTTCAAAAGTTGTATTAAATAGGCAAATGTTTCCCATATAATTGACTGGAGTGTCACTATAGAAATAACTTCTGTTTTATTTCATGTATAAGCAGTTATGACTATTTAGGAAAAAAAAATGTCCTCTTTAGTTACCCAATGGAGAGCAATCATCAGCGTTTTGGGGTATGAACAATTCATGTAATTAATTTTAGAAACACGAATCCTGTGGGTTCTACACTTGAAGTACTTAGATCTATAATCCTCATTGTGTGAGTGAGTTGGTGCTTGGCCTGTTTAGAAACATAACCTAATTTGGCCGATGTATCTGCTTGGCCCCCCACAATAATGCTCTTACAGAGGATTTTACCCACATATTTAGAGTTATGAATTTTCAGTTTCATTAGTCTTATATTTTATTGTTAAACAATGTACATACTTGCATAGGAAATCAGAGGACTAGGGAAATTCTCCTAGGCCTATGATTTCTTCCCACTATTAAACTTAAAACTTTAAATCTTGCATCATCTCTAGTCATTTAAGGATGCAGAGTTCTCCAGAGGTTGATCTGCTTTCAGGCTGTCTGTGTTCACAGTGCAATTTGCAGTTAGAAAATTCCTACATTTCACCAGCTTGCTCCATCAATGGATAGACTAATTTCCAACCTAATTAAAGGATTTGTACTGGCTTAAATATTTCAGGAGGCTAAAAATTTAGACCAACGAGATTTTAAATCTCAGTTCAGGAGAAAGATGATTATGATCTAGGACTTGTTTGTACAATTACACATGATTTTTAAAGATGCATATAACAAAGCTCAAAAACAGACACTTTCCTTTCATTTCCTTTTGGTGCTGTGGGGAACAGTCATCCCATCATAATGAATTGTCTTCCATGGTTTCCACATTCAGAGATTGGTGCTCCAGGGAGAATTCATATATCATTAAATTCATATGAAAAATAGGTACTCAAATTTTAGTGTGAATATATTCCATATTAATATGCAAATGGGTATGGAATTTACAACTAATTCTTTTACACTCATGTTTTCTTTAGCTCAACTTTTGCTAAACTGTCAGAGGTGCTGGTAAACATAATTATGCTTTTGTTGTGTGACAAGATGCCATGGGGGATGATATGCCAAGAAGTAACTATTTATCAATAAGAAAATATCTTCACACCTATCAATATACCTAGGTTGTTTTGAATTATACTTTGAGTTCCTTTAAAGAATTAATTAGAGACTGTTGATAATTATTCCTTGAAGAAATATCTAAAATCCAACTTCACTTGAAAATAATTAACTGACGTTCAACTGGACAGTGATTAAACATGTAAATAAATCTATTTATAAAGATTTTATAATTTAACAAATTATAATAGCAGGAAATGAATTAACTATTTAAGTATTGTCATAGTGCATATTATCAGTGATGTTCATTTCAGGAAATCCAGGAGAGTGGGCAGGCAGTTTTCCCAGATATATATTCTAGGGGAATATTTTGAACTATCAGAGGTTATCTTAATATGTGTGTAGGGATGATGGTGTATTATTAGAGTTAGGTCAAACTGTTTTCTTTTTCGTCTTAGCAAGTGCTAGATTTTAGCAAAGGTGAAGAACAATCCAACAAAGTCCTTAACTTTAATCCTTAAAAAGGATGATATGATAGCTAGACACAATAGTCTGACAGTGGCAAAATTTCCATTTTATTCCATTGTGACTATGTTGTGACACCCAAGTGTGATTTATTAAAGACCTACTTGAATCTTGGCTTTGTCATTAACCACCTGAGTAATCTTAGCCAAATCTCTCAAAATCATGTGCCTTTGTTACCTGGAAACTGAGGATCACAAGGCTTATTGGCTATGTGAAGATTTAAAGAAGAAAAGCATGTGAGAGTTTGGCATGTGTACTCACTAAAGTTTGGTTGAATTGACAAATATCTGGCTAGGATATTTTTTCATCTTCTTTTCATCTTACTCCAGGTTCTAGCAGTTTAGAGCTAGTGCTTATTTTACATAAGAAACTAAAGGAGGAAAAAAAGAAAAACAAGCTCTATTACATGTACATATTCTTATTGACAGCAAATTTCAGTATTTTTTTATTTCTAAGTCTATTTTGTAGATAAAATAAGATTGTAATGAGCATTATAGTAGGTATGTAAGCAAATGTAGTGCACTATAAACAAATGAGGAAGGGGATCAAGTCAATACTAGTAGACTTGGTAAAGGCTTCATATAGGAGGTCACATTTGTGCAGGGCTTTGAAATATGAAAAGACTTCACTATCAAAGGAGTTAAGAGAATTCCATATAGAAGGAGAAGCCTGGTCAAAGTTATCTAAGTGCATAATAGGCATGTCAAATTCAGAAAGTATAGCATAATGAGAAATCATGGGTTTGATAGTATAGTGTCAAACAATAACAATAAAGAAGTAAAGAAGATGTAATATTTGCATACGCCAAAATGGTATATATGCACAGAAAATGTTTAAAAGAATATCCCATAGTTAAATCAGTGGATTGCTAATGTTTGATAACACAAATTACAACAGCTCTTAGTTGTCACCTTCTCACTTTGTGTACTGTATATTAAAAGGGTTAATATTGGCCATTATCAGTCCAAGGGTGGACATAAATACTCAATGGCATATGAGGAATGGCTGCTATTATTTTAAGTAATTGAGCTTTAAGACATCTGGTAGAATTCCACTCTGATACTTCACTTACTATATGTGAATAAATGATCTGCAAATTTAACAAGCTTCTGCCAATGCAGGTACTGAATGGTATGTCATTTTTACAGTTAGATAATGATTAGTAGGAACTTAAAAAGATTTTATTCATTGATAGCACATCTGTAATTATAACTTTAACAAAATCACTGAGTCCCAAAGAATATAAAAATAAATTACACTTGCTTGGAAATACATACTTGTGATTCACCTCAGCCTAAGCAAAAGTCAAAATATGCTGACTTTTTTCAATGGATATGATCTTCTTTAAAAAAATTGGAAGAAGGAAATATCAAATTAAAAGAAAGCCACTTGGTTCTAAGGGAAACCATAGGCTCATTTTTAATGGCATATATTATAAGAAAATAATGTTCATTTATATGCAACAGTTTATGTGCAATTTTACTTACAGGCAAATATAAGGTAGCTTAGATATCCATGATTCTATAATATTGAACTGGTTAAAATTCCTAAATTCAATCATTATCAGGCTAAATTATCACCACCACCTCTTCCCTACCCTGACAGATCTAGTTCATATAACCGTCTTACCTTGTTGAGACAATGGCTCTGGATAACCACTCCTGAAACTATCAGAAAAAGCTTGCCTGCCAAGACAAATTATGATAGCGAGTAGGATATCGAGGTGAAGTGGTTGTTTTTAATTTTCTTTGTTGTTGTTTGTTTGTTTTACATTCAATTTTCTGCTCTCCTTAGAGCTCAGTAATATATGAATATTCTTCTTTGGGGCTCTGAAGATTAATACAAAATATACCACTTCTTAATTAATTACATGCAAAAGAGATTTTTAAATAGAAAATAAAAAATTTGAATGAGTAGAATCCTCAGTTAATTATTCCCAGTGTTATCCTTAGACTGCAATCATGATTAAAATGTGCTTATTTTATTGCTATAGTTGTCTGTTCATCATTTCATGGTTTTGATAACTTGTTTTCATTTTCTTATGCCTGGCTTAATATTCATATTAAGTTGTACATGTATGCACACACATATCTGAGTTCATATATTAAATATATATATTGTATATGCACATGGGAGTATATAAAAATCCATGTGTTTGGAGCAAACATAGAATTTGTAAATTATTTTACAGTATTTATATTATAATCATATGTTTATAAATATGTTGATGTGATATTGTAACGTATCATACAAATGTTTCCATCCCAGTATTTATGAGAAGATTAATAAAGATTTCTATTCCAATATTAATGAAAATGCTTAAATTAAAGAAGAAGCAGTCTTACCACAGAGATGAAAGATTGATAACAGTTTTGGTAGGTCAAGTTATGTGCCTCAATTTAGATACATTCTTGATCTTGTTCTGCTTTCCTATAGGTGTGAACTAATTGTAAATAGGATTTCTTGAAGATGGTAAATTAAGATGTGGCCCAACTGATTGATGTTGAGTCTTAATACAGATTACTAAAGTCCATTATAAGTAGAAGAAATTCAGGTATAGTGAGACAAAGTCATTGGAGGAGCAGAAAGTTACCAGAAGCCAGAAATCACTGGAAGCCAGAAGTCGCTGGAAGCAGAAAGAGAAAGGAGAAGACATCTTCATGAGAAAGGAAAGGCAAGAAACCCAATAATTGCCAGCTAGATCCCAGAAGGACACAAGCCTTCAAGCCTCTGAAACCAGGAGCTAAAAATACTCTGTTGTTAAGTCAACACATGTGTGGTATTTATTATAGCAGCCTGGAAGATGTAACAGCGGTGAACATTTAGATATACGTTCCAGGCCACAAGTTCAGTATGCAACTAAAAAGTCTTTGCAATGTTGAAGTCAGCATCTGTAGACATACTTCCTTACTAACTAAAGCATGTTATTCTCTTGGTAATTCCACCAAGGACCTTAGTATTAGACTATTTTCAGTTCCTTTAGAAGCCACAGATGTCTCCGTTTTCCATGAAAAATCATAACCAGGTTGGTTCCTTTGAGTATTTCTAAATATTCTGCCCACAGTCTTAGAGGGAAGGGAAAACAGTGAAAAAATATGATGTATTTTTTATGAGTGATTTCATCTAGAATTTATCCCCATCTGTTGATTACTACTTTGATTTTTTTTTCATTCTGGACGTTCTTCCATTACTTATGATCTTTATAAAAGCAACTATTTTCACATTTTAATATTCGTTAACTAACCATAGTTTCCGTCATTTCTGGCTTGCTTCACACAACATATCATTTGTAAAACACAGACTTTGCCTAGCAAGCCTTCACAAATCAGCTCAGGCATTTTTCTTTCCTTGGGAAATTTCCATGTGAAATCCATGAAGTTAAGCTTTTTTGTGTTGCCTACTACTCTGAATATGGCCCTACTGTAGCAGATATGCCAAGTAGAGCATTTTATGTTTATTTTGACTTTTAAAACAGTTCTAATGAGATATAAATGGCATACAACAAACTGTACATATTTAAAGTGTACAATGGAATACATTCTTATGTTTATTTTCTTTCTCATAAAACCATCTGCCCAATCAATATAGTAAATATAAGCATTATGCTCAGAAGTTCCCCCAATCACTCTGTCCCTTCGTAATCCCTTTCTGTCCCCACCCCACTCACCCATTTATTTATCCTACCACAATCTCACAAAACCTGATCTGCTGTCACTGTACTGTACATTAGTATGCCATTTCTAGAATTTTACATAAATGGAATCATGAAATATGTGTTCTTTATTTAGCTTCTTTCACTTAGAACAACTATCTTGAGATTCTTCAGTGGTGCTTTCTGTATCAATAGTTCCTTCCTTTTTACTGGTGATTAGTATCCCATTAAATGACAAGCCACAGTCTGTTTATCCATCTACATTATGATGATAGATATTTGAGTTCTTTACATGAACACATGCTTACTATTATTTTTTTTATCTTAGGTTAACACCTAGGGGTAGAATGGCTGCATCTTATTGAAGATATACATGTCACTTTTTATGTAACTGCCAAACAATTCCAAAGTGGTCATTCCATTGTTAGTTCTAACCAGGAGTATATGATCATTTCTTACCCTCCATATCCACCACATATTTTCAAATCTCCCTTCTGATTCCTGCTTTGACCCATAATGTGTTTTATAGATTCTTACTACTAGGAAAAATTTCAGGGATACAGGATATTTCTGTTAGGAAATTCATATTTGATTCCGTTGTCATCAGAGAATACCCTTTGAGTAACGTGAATCTTTGTAAGTACGTTAAGACCTGTTTTATGGCCCAGGGTCTGTTCTGTCCTGGTAAATACTGTGAGCGCACTTGAGCTGAATGCGTTTTATGCTGCTTGAGGGTGGATTATTCTATAAATGTCAATTAGTCCGAGTTGATTGATTGTGTGGTTCCTCTAAATACTGTGCATCTTCTATATCCAGGCAGTCTTCCCTTTGCACTCTAGTGCAGAACCACACACAAAAAAATCACCATAAAAGTTGAAATCGTACAAAAAGATCTGAACGGCAAAACTTGGAACTGTTCCATGACATTTAAATCTTTTTGTCAAAATCTTAAAAACTCTCTCACTGTCAGTTATAACTGTATAGAAAGATGAAAATGCTAAAACTAATATTTATTTAATGTGTTCTAATTTAAACCATCACAAACATTGAGAATTAAAATATT
>PVIY010030516.1:0-30866 GCA_004026745.1 Myrmecophaga tridactyla | reverse complement strand
ATTTGCAAGAATTTTGTGGAGGATTTTTGCATATAGTCATTACAGACATTGGTCTGTAGTTTTCTTTTTTTGTAATATCTTTGCCTGGCTTTGGTATGAGGATGATGTTGGCTTCATAGAATGAGTTAGGTAGCTTTCCCTCCACTTCAATTTTTTTGAAGATTTTGAGCAGGATTGGTACTAATTCCTTCTGGAATGTCTGATAGAATTCACATGTGAAGCCTTCTGGTCCTGGACTTTTCTTTTGGGGGAGCTTCTTAATGACTGATTCAATTTCTTTACTTGTGATTGGTTTGTTGAGGTCATCTATTTCTTCTTGATTCAATGTTGTTTGTTCATGACTTTCTAGGAAGTTGTCCATTTCATCTACATTGTCGTATTTATTACCATAAAGTTGTTCATAGTATCCTCTCATTACTTCCTTTATTTCTGTGGTGTCAATGGTTATGTCTCCTCTTCTATTTCTGATTTTATTTATTTGCATCTTCTCTCTTCTTTTGGTCAACCTCACTAAGGGTCCATCAATGTTATTGATTTTCTGATAGAACCAACTTCTGGTTTGTTGATTTTCTCAATTGTTTTCATGTTCTCAATTTCATTTATTTCTGCTCTAATCATCATTTCTTTCCTTTTGCTTGGTTTGGGGTTAGTTTGCTGTTCTTTCTGTACTTCTTCCAAATGGACAGTTAAATCCTCGATTTTTGCCCTTTCTTCTTTTTGATATTGGCATTTAGGGCAATAAAGTACCCTCTTAGCACTGCCTTTGCTGCATCCCAAAAATTTTGATACGTTGTGTTTTCATTTTCATTTGCCTCGATATGTTTACTGATTTCTCTTGTAATTTCTTCCTTGACCCACTGGTTGTTTAAAAGTGTGTTGTTGAGTCTCCGTATATTTGTGATTTTTCTGGCACTCTGCCTGTTATTGATTTCCGACTTCATTCCTTTATGATCTGACAGAGTGTTTTGTATGATTTCAATCTTTTAAATTTATTGAGGTTTGCTTTATGACCCAGCATATGGTCTGCCTTTGAGAATGATCCATGAGCACTTGAGAGAAAGGTGTATCCTGCTGTTGTGGGGTGTAATGTTCTATAAATGTCTGTTAAGTCTTGTTGTTTTATGGTCTTATTCAAATTTTCTTTTATTTATTGATCCTCTGGCTAGATGTTCTGTCCATTCATGAGAATGGGGAATTGAAGTCTCCAGTTATTATGTTTGATGTATCTGTTTCTCTTTTCAGTGTCTTCAGTATTTGCCTGATGTATTTTGGAGCATTCTGGTTCAATGCATAAGTATTTATGATTGTTATGTCTTCTTGTTGAATTGTTCCTTTTATTAATACATAGAGTCCTTCTTTGTCTCTTTTAACTGTTTTACCTTTGAAGTCTAATTTGTTGGATACTAGTATAGCTACTCCAGCTCTTTTCTGATTGTTATTTGCAAGGAATATCTTTTTCCAACCTTTCACTTTCAACCTATGTTTATCCTTGCATCTAAGATGAGTATCCTGTAGACAGCATATCGATGGGTCCTGTTTTTTAATCCATTCTGCTAGTCTATGTCTTTTGATTGGGGATTTTAATCCAGTAACATTTAGTGTTATTACTGTACGAGTAGTACTTACTTCTTCCATTTTGCCTTTTGGATTTTACATGTCACATCTAATTTTCCTTCTTTTTACCTTTACTGATAGTCTTCATTTCTACACTCTTCTCCACACCTCTCTCTCCTGCCTTTTCATATCTGCCTCCAGTGCTCCCTTTAGTATTTCTTGCAGAGCCGGTCTCTTGGTCACAAATTCTCTCAGTGATTTTTTGTCTGAAAATGTTTTAATTCACCCCTCATTTTTGAGGCACAGTTTTGCTGGATATAGAATTCTTGGTTGGCAGTTTTTCTCTTTTAGTAATTTAAATATATCATCCACTGTCTTCTTGCCTCTGTGGTTTCTGCTGAGAAATCTACACATAGTCTTATTGGGCTTCCCTTCTTCGTGATGGATTGCTTTTCTCTTGCTGCTTTCAAGATTCTCTCTTTCTCTTTGACATCTGACATTCTGATTTGTAAGTGTCTTGGAGTATGTCTGTTTGGATCGGTTCTCTTTGTGGTACGCTGCACTTCTTGGATCTGTAATTTTAAGTCTTTCATAACAGTTGGGAAATTTTCAGTGATAATTTCCTCCATTAGTTTTTCTCCTCCTTTTCCCTTCTCTTCTCCTTTTGGGACACCCACTACACTTATACTTGTGCGCTTCATGTTGTCATTCAATTCCCTGAGTCCCTGCTCATATTTTTCCATTCTTTTCCCTTTATTTCTCTATATTTTCTTTTGCTTGTGAGATAACAGATAACATCTTCCAGTTCACTAATCCTATCTTCAGCCACTTGAAATCTGACATTGTAGGTTTCCATTGTTTTTCTTGCCCTGCCTGTATGATGCCTTTTTCTCCCCACCCTTAGGAGGATCTACTTACATATTGTAGACCCAGCCAGATTTTCCCAGACCAAAGTGGCCTCCTGTCAGGAGGAAAGAGTCACCTGCATCAGTTTTCCCTCAGAGTGAGACACAGCAGGTTGAAAGACTTTCCTGTGATGTCTCTGGACTCTGTGTTTTTCTGTCCTGCTCAGTATGTGGCACTTGTCTGCCTGCAGGTCCCACCAGCATAAGGTGATGTGGTACCTTTAAACTTCAGCAGACTCTCCCTGCTGGGGGCATGGTGGAGACAGAGGAGATATTGTAGGCTGACTTTAATTGCTTCAAATTTCCAAACCCTGAGGTCTGAATTCCTTGAGGGGCGAATCCACCTGAACTGGGCCCCACCCCTCCCCTGGGGAAGGCTCAGGCTCCAGACAAGCCCTCAAATGAGCTTGTTTTCTACCTATGCCTGGGTCATTTGCAGCCTGAGAAGCCTTGTCACTGTATCCAAAGGCATTGCAGCCTTTGTAGAAACACAGCCACAAAGAAAAAAAAGAGAAAAATCCTTCTCAGAGCAGGACCCCCATTCCTCAGGTTTGCCAATGAAGGGCATAAGTTGGTATGTTGCTTTGTGTACCTTGAGCTCCTATGTGTCCCCTCCTTTCCTTCAGAGCCCAGACTCTTTCAAGTATTATGTGCTGTCCAATCCAAAAAACCTGTTTCTTTTTTTCTTTTTCTGTCAACCATGCCCCCTCAGTGCTGGGGCAACAATCATCAACCTCCACTTTGACCAGGTTCAGCTGAGCTGGAGCCTATTTTTAGTAGTCAGAATTTGTGAATTAATTCCACACTTGAAGCTTAGTTGTGCTCAGCCCCTGCTGCTGGTCAAGTCCCTTTCCTTTCCCCTCTGGAAAGCAGCCTGTGGGGGAGGGGCATCAAGTACTTTGGCTTGCGGAGCTCACATTTTGGGGGGCTCACAGCCTGTCCAGTTGGTCCAGATCTTTGTATGCTGTGTGTCCTCTCACTAATGTGATCCCAGGAGTTGTTCTGTACTGTTGTTGGCTATTTGGTAGTTTTTCTGGAGGACGAACTGAATCCTACACCTCACTAAGCTGCCATCTTGGCACTGTCCACCTTGTGTTCATTTTTTACCCAGTGCTTATTATATTTTTTGAGTCTGAATTATGATTCTCTTATTCTGTTAAGTATTAGTCTTATGTTACCAAAGATTGAGAATGACGTCCACCAAATATTTTTTTCTGGAGAAATCAATTCATTAAACCTATTATCACTTCTATACATAAAATTTACGTTGAAGAAAGGCTATTAATGATTAAAAGAAACATGTTACCACTTTTCTCATTTCCTGTATTTTGCATTTTTTCTTCCTGTATCTATCTGATATACTCCTGACTCCCTGAGCCTTTTCCCTGGATTTTCACATGAGGTTGTTCTACTGTATACTTCAAGGAGAAGCAATAAAGCCTCTGTGTCACAAATCTTCCTGATAATGTATTGCACTGACAGAACTAGGAGACCTGATGTTCTGGGGATTCTGGAGTTCAAGAGCTGATTTTAGATTTGCTCAAAGGGAATCATTTGTTTGTTAGATCTTTATATAGCTCCAAGGCATAAAACTGTAGAATGACCTAAGCCAGAAATTGCATTTTGCCTTAACTGTTAACCTAGTTGTGAAATCTTGGATAAAAAACCCTTAGCCTCAGTTTCGTCTCCTATACTGCAGATGATTACAGGATTGCTGGGGAAGTTGAATGAGCTGATAAGAGCATGTTTTGCACAGTGGCAAATATAGTAGTCCTTAGAAAATGATAATTAAGTCTTTTGACAAGAGCCTTCATTCAAATTAGCAAATGTATTATTTTGTATGGAAATAATTAGTTATGTTTTTTTTTCTTTTTATTGAGAGCTGATGGAACTGTGTTTCTTTTAGACAGGGGCAAGTGTCCGGGTAGTAAATCAGTTACTTACAGAGATGGATGGTTTGGAAACACGTCAGCAGGTTTTTATTATGGCAGCCACTAACAGGCCAGGTAAGGAAGAAGAATATAAACAGATAAGTCTAAAAACTTTTAACACTTTCAAACAATATCATTTGAGGGGGTTCAAGGGTAATTCAGTGGTAGAATTCTCATTTGCCATGTGGGAAACCCGGGTTCAATTCCCAGCCCATGAACATCCCCCACCTCCTACCCCCCACCCCCCAAAATTGAACAGATAGTGCTGCAGTAAAAAGAATAGTCACATGGAAAAAGAATGAAATGTGACCCCTACCATACAGCCTACAAAGAATATATGTATATGATTTGCTTACATCCTACTTAAGGAAGATTAAATTTGAACAGTCCCTATTTGTTTCATATGTTGAAATAAAACCTTTGAAAGCTTTTATGTATTATTGTAAAAATATATAGTATTACAGCCTGGATGCCAAGAGATTATTTTCTGTGTAGGTGCTCATAATGTTGTCTTGTTGACAGGGAATGTTTGTAGCACCTATTTTTGAGCCCAAGATATTCTCAGAAATGATGTCCTGTGGTTTTTCTCAAGCTTATAGGAAACAAGAACCAGAGACTCTTTCAATTTGTCTTAAAATAAGTTTTTTAAATTTGTGCTGGAACCATGTTCCTATCCCTTCCCTTAAGTGTTATTTAAAATTGTTCTCAAGCTTAAGCATTCTTTGAGGAATTTAGGAAAAGCCTCAAGACTTCACAATTGCTGAATGTAGCTTTTACTTTGGGTCCTAAATAACTCAAACTAAATCTCTTTACATTGTTTAATACTTTTCCATCTATATGAGGCATTCTATCATAGCTCTTCCTTCAGTGATAGTTAACACTAATTGTGTATGCTTGCAGTGATATGGTATTTTAAGTGGTTAAATGGATTTATCAGTCATGACACTGATAATTCACTGATTTTTCATTTCTTGTGAAATGAAATGAAACTGAAACCTTGGTGACTTACATATCATTCATCTTTAAATTGAAAGTATTGTTATGGTTTACAGTTTGAGTTTGTTAATAACTTAGTGCTGTCTTTGGGATTAGACAGATCTGAGTTTGAATTCTGGTTCTTAACAATTTATATCCTAGTAACCTTGGGCGTATATTCCTTCATCTTCCTGGCTCTCATTTCTTCATCTATAAAATTAGGATAATACCTAGTTGACAGGATTGTCTCAAAGCTTAAGTGAAGTAATGTGGGTAATACACCTAACAGAAAGTGGCAAGTATATAAATTATGAGTGTCATCAGCAGTCTTAGTATTAGTAGTAGGGGAGTACTTAATGTTTCATAAAATCACAGAGTAGTCCTTAGAAGCAATTTTAATAATCCCTCAAATTTCCCCCAAAATTGAAAAAGGAATGCTTCCTAACACATTTTATGAAGCTAACATCATTCTAATACTAAAACTGGATAAGGACAATACAGTAAAAGAAAACTACAGACCAATCTCCCTAATGAACATAGATGCAAAGATTCTTAACAAAATTCTAGCAAATCGTAGCCAGTGCCACATTAAAAGAATTACACATCATGATCAAGTGGGATTCATCGAACGGGAAAAATCACATGATCATATCAATTGATTGAAAAAGGTTTCGATAAAATCCAGCATCCTTTCTTTTTTTTTTTTTTTTAATTTGCATATGGGCAGGAGGCACCAGGGATCGAACTCCAGACCTCCAGCACGGCAGGTCGGAGCCCCGCCCGCTGAGCCACGGCAGCCGCCCCCAGCATCCTTTCTTGATAAAAACACTTCAAAAGTTTGGCATCAAAGGAAACGTTCTCAATATCATAAAGGGCATATATGAAAAAACCCCATAGCCAGCACTATACTTAATGGTGAGGAATTGAAAGCATTCCCCTTGAAGCTGGGGATAAGACAAGGATGCCTACTGTCACCATTATTACTCAACATTGCATTAGAAGTACTAGCTGGAGCACTTAGACAGGAAAAAGAAATAAAGTGCATCCAAACAGGAAGGGAAGAAGTAAAACTTTCGTTATTTGCAGATGACATGACCCTATACTTAGAAAATCCTGAGAAGTCTACAGTAAAACTATTTACACTAATAAATTCAGCAGAGTGGCAGGATATAAGATCAATGTACAAAAATCAGTAATGCTTCTATAAACAAGCAATGACCTATCTGAGGTGACAACTAAGGAAAACATTCCATTCAGAATAGCTACCATAAGAATTAGGTGTCTAGGAATAAGCCTAACCAGGGATGTTATGGTTATACAGAGAAAATTACAAAAAAAAGAAACACTAAGAGAAATAAAAAATGACCTAAATAGATGGAAAGATATTCCATGTTTATGGATAGGAAGGTTGAATATCATCATGATGTCTGTCCTACCCAAACAGGCCTCAGATTCAATGCAATACCAATAAAAATCTCAACAACCTACTTTGAAAACTTGGAAAAATTGATTATCAAAATTATAGGGAAGGGCGGAGTTATACAGAGAAGATAGGATTTAACAAATGAATATGAACACTGAATCATTAAATTGATATCTCTTAGTATCTTAGAGCAGCTAGAAGCAAAAACCTAGAATTGTGGAATTGTAACCCATGTCAGTCTCAATCTCTGAAATATGTTCTACAACTAATTATGGTGCTGTGCTTTGAAATTTATTGCTTTTTTGTATATATGTTATTTTTGCACACACAAAAAAGAAGAAAGTCAATTGTGATGATAAAATATCTGAGCCTTCTAGCCTCCTATATTTTGGAGCAGCTAGAAGGAAAAATCTGAGAGGATCATATGGTAGCCCATGACAAACTCTGGGATCTGTCCTGTAACTGCTTGTTGAAGAGTTTTTTGAAAACTATTGGTTTTTTATTTCTTTGCTTTGTATATGTGTTACACAATAAAAACGTTTAAAAGAAAACTTTATATGGAAGGGAAACAGACTTCAAATAACTAAAGATATCCTAAGAAAAGAAGAGCAAACTGGGAGGTCTATCACTTCCTAACTTTAAAGCTTAATATAAAGCCACAGTGGTCAAAACAGCATGGTACCGGCACAAAAACAGAAGGACTGACCAGCAGAATAGAATTGAGAGTACAGAGATTGAATACCAAGTTTATGGACATTTGCTCTTCCATAATGCCCCCAAATCCACTGAATTGGGACAGAACAGTCTTTTCAATAAATGGCACGGGAGAACTGGATTTCAATAGCCAAAAGAATGAAAGAGGACCCCTATCTTATACCCTATTCAAAAATTAATTGAAAATGAATCAAAGACCTAAATGATAAGAGCCAGTACCATCAAACTTCTTGAAACAAATGTAGGGAAACATCTTCAAGATCTAGTAATAGGAGGTAGCTTCTTAAACTTTATACCCAACGCACAAGCTGTGAAAGAAAAAATAGACAAATGGCAACTCCTCATGATCAAGAGCTCCTGTGCCTCAAAGGACTTTGTTAAAAAGGTGAAGAGGCAGCCAACTCAATGGGAGAAAATATTTGGAAACCACATATCAGATAAAGGCTTGATATCCTGTGTACATAAAGAAATTATACAGCTCACCAACAAAAGAACAAACAACCCAATTATAAAATGAGCAGAGGAAATGAATAGGTACTTTTCTGAAGAGCAAATACAGTTGGCGAAAAAGCACATGAAGAACTGCTCATCTTCATTGGCTATAAGGGAAATGCAAATTAGGATGACAATGAGATATCACCTCACACCTTTAAGAATGGCTGCTATTGGGTGGGCCACGGTGGCTCAGCAGGTAAGAATGCTTGCCTGCCATGCCCGAGGACCTGGGTTCGATTCCCAGTGCCTGCCCATGTTTAAAAAAAAAGAATGGCTGCTATTAAACAAACAGGAAAATAAATTTTGGAGAGGATGTGAAGAAATCAGGACACTTATTCGCTATTGGTTGGAATGTAAAATGGTTTGGCCTCTGTAAAAATCAGTTTGGCAATTCTTCAGAAAACTAAGTGTTGAGCTACCCTATGACTCGACAGCACCAATATTCACTATGTATCCAGAAGAGTTGAGGGCAGTGACATGGACAGACATTTGCACACCGATGTTCATAGCAGCACTATTCACAATTCCCAAGAGATAGAAACAATCCAGGTGCCCATCAACAGACAAGTGAATAAGCAAAATGTGGTATATACATATGATGGAATATTATGCAGCATTTAGACAAAATGATGTCCCAAACGTGACAACATGGATGAACCTTGAGGACGTAATGCTGAGTGAAATAGGTCAGACACAAACGGACCAATACTGTATGATTCCATTAGTGTGGCTCTGATGAAGCCACCAGAGTTTTGGAGCAGCTAGAAGGAAAGATCTGAGTTGAAGGTATGGTAGCCCATGACAAACTAGGGGAACTGTTCTGTAGCTGCTTAAGTGTGCTTTGAAAATTATTGCTTTTTTTCTTTCTTTTTTTTTGTGTATGTATATGTTATATTTTACAACTTAAAAAAACGTTTAAAATATATATATATATCTCCACTGCTGAATAACTAAAGAATGTATGTAATATCTGTTTTAAGTTTGAGGTTGACTACTTAAAACGATGCTGTTTTAAGAGGGTGAAGCCTTAGCAAAGTGTTGGTAAGAATTCCTCATCTCTAATAAGCTGGTTACAGTACATTATAATGAAGATTCAACTCAATCAAGGACTGGAAGGGAAAAATAACTCTAAACATTTTAGAGGATTTTAATTTGTAATTTATAAAATAATTTAACCAATAAATTAGGGTTTAGGGCATGATTATGGTTGCTTTATCATTATATAGATATTCCTTTTTGCTTTATGGTACATTGGAGTAGACAGGGGGATATACCTGAAATCTCTGAACTCTAATCCAACTGCCTTGATTTCTGATAATGATTGTAAAGCCTTTATCCTATGCCCCTGTGATTGTAAAAATCTTGTGTCTAACCTTCACTTGTACTCATTTATCCAGTTTTTTTACTTTAGAGTCTTGTGATTACTAAAGACAACCCCTAAGTTTATTAAAGAACGATCTTGGGGAACCCATCCCAAGTCTAAAGCTATTTTGATAACCAAAGCTGGATCTAGCCAAAATGGGCCTGCCTGATATGCCCAGAAGCTTAGACTTTAACCTATAAGTGACCTGTACCTCATTATAATATTAAAAATCATGCCTATCATCCTATCAGAGCCGCTATTTTCTTACATACTTTCTGTGACTAAGCATATAATCAGTCTGCACATGCTCAGTAATTAGATCACCTCTAATCACATCATCTGGGGCTATTGTACTTATTATCCTAAAACCTGCCCATCTTTTAGTGCTATGAAACTATCAGAATTACTGCAGTTCGGGGAGACAAATTTTGAGCCATCTGATCTGCTTCATGCCTGCCTAGCAATAAACACTTTCTCTCTTTGAAAAAAAAAAATAATTCCTCAAATTTGGACAGAATCACATCCTACCTTCCCTAAGCAGATACAGGTCTTTTCTAACAGATTTCAAGAACATAGTCTTTGGTCTCTTCAAGTAACGTATTCTGTCTCTAATAGCACTCATTGTTTTTCCATGTTTATTGTAAACATCCTTGTCTTGTAGTGTAATTTCAGTAATTAGAAATTAATAGCTCCTTCAATGTCACTATGTTTTCCTCAAGTCCTTTCCTACAAGACGATCCAGATGTATTCGCCTTCCCTCATGTTTTTTTCCCCTGAGGTCTTCAGTCATCTTTGAATTCCTTACAGATTTTCTAAATTCTTCTTAGGTATAAAACCTGGAACTGAATATGATAGTCTCTGTTGAATTTAACCTGTGTTAAGAATGACAAACAAATCATCATGTGGTACCTGAGTTTTTCCTTTTCTGTTTAGTGTTTTTTTTGCATGAGCAGGTACTGGGAAATGAACCCGGGTCTCCTGCATGACAGGCTAGAATTCTGCCTGCTGAGCCACTGTGGCCTGCCCTCTGTTTACTTTTGTGTTGTTTCTCTCCACCACATCTCACCAATTCCTTTTTTTGTGAAACCTACTACCTCTGGATGGGTCCCTGAGCCAGATAAGTCCTGACACCCAGAGGGGCCAGCCTCTGCAGAATATCAACTAGTTCCATCTCCCTATCCCATTATCAACAGCCTTTTCCAACATGAATAAGTTAGAATGAGCATAGTCCAACTATCCCTAAAGATTGGGAGAAAGACAGTAGGAGAAGATCTAACAGAGAAGATAGGATTTAACAAATGAGTGACTGCTGAATCATTATATTGATATTTCTTTTAGTCTCCAGTGTCTTGGAACAGCTAAAGGAAAAACCAAAATTTCTGGAATTATAACCAAACTCTGAACTCTGTTCTATAACTGCTGTGGTGGGCTTGAAATTTATTGCTTTTTTGTATATATGCTATTTTTCATAATAAAAAAAATAATAGAAAAACAGATTTAAAAAAAAAGTTAAGCTTAACAGCTACAGTGTAATATAGCCGTATCACTCCACATTCCACACTTAGGCATTTCACTGAAGAGGAATGGGAGTACATGTAAAGACTTGTACACAAGTGTTCATAGCATCTCCGTAATGTTCTAATACTGCACACAAACCAAATGTTTATTAACTAATGAGTGAAAAAATAAATTGTGTAGTATCTGTACAGTGGAATACTCCTCAGCTATTAAAAGGAATGCAATACTGATATGTGCAGGGACATGGATGAATCTCAAAATAATTATGGAGAGTGAAAGAAAGTAGACAAAACAGTATGTTCCGTAGGATTCCATTTATGTACAGCTTTGGAAAATGCAGTCTAAGTGAGAAGACGCAGATAAATGGCTGCCTGGAGATGAGAAGAACAAGTGAAGGGAAGGAGAAAGGTGTAAAAGTGACCTGAGGAAAGAAGCGTTTGAGGGTGCTATGTTTCACTATCTTAATCGTGGTGGTAGTTCCATGGGTGTATGCGAGTTGCAACCAATTGAATACTTTAAATATGTGCAGTTTTGGGTGTATGCGAGTTGCAACCAATTGAATACTTTAAATATGTGCAGTTTTTGGATGTCATTTATTCCTCATTAAAGCTGATTTAGAATAATTTAAGTTCCCAAGGGAAAAAATTGAGACTCATTTTTTAAAGACTGTATATTAAAAAAAAAAACAAAAAACTAATGGCAATTGGGCAGAACAATGGTGGCTCAGTGACTGGGCAGAATTCTCGCCTGCCATTGCGGAGACCCAGGTTCGATTCCCGGAGCCTGCCCATGCCAAAAAAAACCTAAAAGAATGTATAATATTCTCTTAGTAATTATAAGTGAAACTAGTTTATTGTTCAAAATAAAAAGTCTAGGGCTGTGTGACGGTGGCTCAGTGGCAGAATTCTTTTACCTCCCATATCAGAGACCTGGGTTCGATTTCGGATACCTGCCCATGCAAAAACAAACAAACAAAATAAAAAGTCTAACCAAAGAACAAAAACTTACTGAGCAAAGTGCTTTATCTAACCTATTCTAGTTAGTCTTTCCAATATACTCATAATTTGGGATATTATTATTTCTGTTTTACAGTTGAAGAAAATTGTCGATAGAGGAATTACAAAACTTTCTCTGGTTCATAAATGGCAGGGTATAATTTCAGGCACAGGTCTGTCTGAATTTAAAGTCTGTGCTTTCCCTACTCTTCCTTGGTACCATTTTAAGAAGATAAAATGTAGTAAAGTCTGCAGAAAGTGTAAGTGAAGTTTAAATGCTTTCTATATTATTAACACTGAGCCATCTGAGAATGTATGGCATAGTTTCTGGCTTCAGGGATGTTACCATCTTTGCGTAAATGAAAGAAATAGAAAGTAGAAAACAAGAACAGCTTAAATAATAAAGTGATGAATATAATTAAGTGTATAATTTAGACAAGCCTGGGCGTTTGGTAAGGGAAGTGCATGAGTAGCTTAAGTTTGTTAGAGAGTGTCATTAAAGAGGAAGCACTTCTAACTTGAATAGATAGATTAGAAATATTCGAATAATTGGAGGTTGTATTTGTTTCTGCCTATTTTGCATCATACTGCTTCCTCTACTGGCATTTTCTTTCAGGAGTTTAATTAACCACCCCTGTTTTTTCAGGTAGTTGAAAAAGAAATTAGGATCTTTCATTCTTGATATATTATAGCAGTTAGAAGTGTTTACCTGTCTAGAGTTATTATTTGTGCAGTGTATTTTGTAGTTATATGATGAGTATCCTTTTAATTTTCAAATCTTTGATATGCAATAAAATTAGAAAGTTAATGACATAGAGTAAAATAGAGGGGTTGTGACTAATAGTAACTACATAATTTTCTATTAAAAGGGGAGTGAGTGAAAAATTAGGGAATGATTTTGATTGTCCTGGTTGGTTTTCTTTTTATTATTATTAAAGCATTATTAAAGAAATAATGCTGATTTGTATATATTCTAGTATGTTTTTTTAATTCTGAATCAGTTTTAAGTTAAGAAACTCCATGTTAAATTTATCATTTTGATTAATTGAACTTGATAAACAGACTGCTGAAAATTAATAAGCATATTAAAATTGAGTTGATTAAAATGTTTAATTTGTGCCAGTAGTTTTCACTGTGAAGTTGTATTTGGTATAAAATACTTTATTTATATGCAACACTGCCCCACATCACCCCCGCACTTTCCCCTACCCTCCACTATATCCTGTTTCTGTTTCCCCTTCCTTCCCAATTTTGAGAAATAAAATATCTGGTAAACTTTTATTGATTTTACCTCTTGAGCTGGTGATGCTAGAACTCTGACCACGGAAACACACCCTTTCTTCCCATTTTCACCAATCTGAGAATTCTGTTTGTCCTGGTGTCAGTGTCCTTCTCTGAGTAGGTATTTTATTGTTAAGGCAGCAGTTCTCAGAGGTGTGGTCCACAGATTCTTGGGAGTCCTGAAAACACATGCAGGGGACTTGTGAGGTAAAAACTATTTTCATAACATTACTAAAGGAGTGATATTTCCCTCTTTCACTGTATTGGCATTACCAAATGTAAAACAGTACTACTACTTTTTTTTTTCTTCTTCATGAGCCGGCACCAGGAATCAAACCTGAGTCTCCAGCATGGTATGTGAGAACTCTGCCACTGAGCCTCCATTACCCACCCTAGTACTCCTCTTGTCACTATTTTTTTTATTTTAGAAAACGATAATTTTGGGTAACAATAGGTTGCTTGTGTTAATGTAAAATGTGCCTAATTGCTATTCTTAAATGGATTAATGAATATTTGTACATTTTCTGTTTTAGTTTCTGATATGGTAGATATAAACCACATAAACCAAAACTCTTTGGGGTCCTCAGTAATTTTTAAGATTACAAAGAGTTCCTGAGACCAGAATGTTTAGAGCCTCTGTCCTGTAGAATCAGATGGTTCTTAGACAAGCTTGCTGAGCCGGGTTCTAGCATCATACAATATTGAAAGTGTCATCCAGTAACAATATAAAATCCAAGTTTATTTTATATTCTAGCATCCCAAAAGGAATTCCAACCTCTTAAAACGTTGAGAAATTCATTGAATAAGCTTCCCCAGAGTGACTAAAGAACAACCTTCATAGACTCAGAATTTCGGCTGAAAAGGGGCTAATTCTTCCTCTTTATGGAATGGTAAATTAGTGGTTAATCCTTAATATGTTTATTGCAAAATATGAATGCCATTATTTTATAGGTATGCCTTGTATCTAAATAGTGTCGTCATGAACTGTAAGAAGTCTTCCTGGGATGTTTGAGGGATCATTGAAAATAATTAGGCCTGAACAAATGGAGTCTTCCATCTTTCAAGTTAATTGCATTTTTAAATGTCCTGTTTATTTAAGAATTTTCTTCCCTTCTGATCTAGATATAATCGACCCTGCAATCCTGCGCCCAGGCCGGTTGGACAAAACACTCTTTGTGGGTTTGCCACCCCCAGCAGATCGTGTTGCCATCTTGAAAACTATCACAAAAGTGAGTAACAGAAATAGTATATTTTCTCTGTGTGTTTCTCTCATTTTAGATAGAGATGACTATAAGAGGTAGTCATTTAGGGTGGGTTATCACCTTTTCTGTAACACTAAATATTTGTTCAGCCTATATTTCCCCAAGGTGAAAATGAAAGTTTTTGTTTTTTAAAAAAAACTTTTTATTGTAGTAACACATAACAACTCAAAATTTCCCTATTTTAACAACTTTCAAGTGTACAATTCAGTGGCGTTTATTACATTCAGAATATTGTGCTGTCACCTACATACATTACACCCCTTTTTCAATACCTGAAGCAGAAATTCGACATCCACTAAGCAGCAGCTCTCCCTCCTCCTACACCTCTCAACCTCCAGTCCCTGGAAACCTATAATGTACTCTCTGCCGCTAAGAAATTTACTTATTCTAGGCATTTCATGTAAGCAAGTGCATACAATATTTGTCTTTTTGTATCTGGCTTTATTTGACTCAGTGTGACATCTTCAAGGCCCATCCATGTTGTAGCATGTATCACGACTTCATTCCTTTTTACTGCTGACTAAAATTCTGTTGTATGTATAGAAAACATTTCATTTATCCATTCATCTGTTGATAGACACTTGGATTTCTTCCACCTTTGGAACCCATGTTAAGTAGTACTGCTATAAACATTGGTATACAGATATGTGTTCAAGTCTCTGCTTTCAATTCTTTGGGTATATATCTAGAAGTAGGTTAATAATAACCATCCTACTGGATATGGAATGGTGTATCACTGTGATTTTACTTTGCATTTCCGTAATGACCAGTGAATGATGTTGAGTATCTTTTCAAGTGTTTATTGACCATTTGTATATCTTCTTTGGAGAAATGCCTATTTCAGTCCTTTGACCATTTTTAAATTGGGTTATTTGTCTTTTTATCATTGTATTGTAACAATTCTTTATATATTCCAGGATTTAAACCTTATCAGATATATGACATTCTGTACATTGTCTTTTCACTTACTAAATAGTGTCCTTTGACGTAGTATACTGTTTTTGATCATTTTGAGGATCATCCGTTCTCAGTTTTACTTGCTTAAAATAAAGACAGGTTACTGAGAGACATTTGGTGTTGAATATTTGATTCATGTGTTGGAGATTTCACTCTAATCACATTGTCTATTCTTTTAGATCTTTGGTTGTTATTTTAGAGAAATTGTTCTCATATATGAAATGAAATAGAAGCTTGTAGAGATGAAAAATAAATAAAGAAAAATTGAGTTATCAAACCATTGTGTTGTCTATCCTCTATGTTGGTATATGCCATTTTGCAAGATACACGTACAATATTGGCTTAGCTGTTTTTATAAAATATTAAGCAGTGCCTACAAAATACAAAGAAGAAAACCAATCACCCTAAATTGCATTCCTGCAAAATAATCTGCTTTAATATTTAGTGCTGACATCATGACAAACCTCTCTCTATGCGGCATGAGTTGGTAGATGCACTATAGGTGAATGGATGAGTGAATGAGAAAGAGGGAAAATAAACTTAAGACATTATTTAAAATAAAGTTAATTTTATTTTAAATTTGTAAAAAGCAAAGCTGAATTATTGAACATCTGATAAATGCTTGTTCTCCATAACAGATATGATTTCCTGAAATATTACTCGAACAGCTTTTCCAGAAAGTTTAGGAAAGCTAGTAAGTAGCTTGCTATTTTTTTTAAAGTACAGATTTTATTTTAGATAGCATCACTTTAATCTCTGCTATGAAAATTAGGTAAATACCATTCTTGTACTTCCCTTCTTCCACTTTACCCTGTCCAGTTTTATCACCTTTATGTTCTGTTCTGTAGTCCTAATCTTAGTTTCACTTTTAAATAGTACCGTACTCACAAAAAGTACTTTTGTCATGGCTTTGAAATATTTTTTAGTTCTTTATTTTGATTCATCTTTTGATTGGCTATTTATTCCATTTATTAATAGTTTATTCAGCTATATTCCTTAAGATCTTTTCATGATTGAGAATGTTTGCCTGTCATACCTAAATGGCAATTTAGCTAGGATATTTGTTCCTGGTTTAAATATTTCTGTGCTTATATAAATTGCAACTTTTTTTGCATATTGGATATGTCTGTAAAGAAAGAAGCCTGTGGCCAATCTGATTTTCTTTTCTGCTTGATAGGTTACTTGGTTTTTCTGTTTGGATCCCTGAAAGATTCTGTATCTTTGAAGCTTATGTTACTTGTTCTAGCTTGCTAGCTGCCGGAATGCAATATACCAGAAACGGAATGGCTTTTAACAAGGGGAATTTAATGAGTTGCTAGTTTACAGTTCTAAGGCCAAGAAAATGTCCCAATTACAAGTCTATAGAAACGTCCAATCAAAGACATCCAGGGAAAGATACCTTGGTTCTAGAAGGCCGATGAAGTTCAGGGTTTCTTTCTCAAATGAGAAGGCACATGGCGAACACAGTCAGGGCTTCTCTCTCAGCTGGAAGGGAACATGGCAAACATGGCATCATCTGCTAGCTTTCTCTCCTGGCTTCCTATTTCATGAAGCTCCCCGGGAGGCGTCTTCCTTCTTCATCTCCAAAGGTCGCTAGCTGGTGGACTCTCTGCTTTGTAGTGTTGCTCTCTCTGAATCTCTCATTCTCCAAAATATTTCCTCTTTTATAGGACTCCAATAAACCAATCAAGACCCACCCAAATGGGTGGAGACACGTCATCCCTTAATCCAGTTTAACAACCACTCTTGACTAAATCACATCATTCACAGTTCTGATTACAGTTTCAAACATACAGCATTGAATAGAGATTATTCTACCTTTGTGAAATGGGATTTATATTAAAACATGGCTTTTCTTAGGGGGCATACTTCCTTTCAAACCAGCACATTACTTTTGTGGGTGGGGGTGGAGTTGGGGAGCTAAAATTTGATGTACTTTTTAATTCTGTGGATGAAATTCTTACTCCTGGAAAAGTTTTCTGTGTTGTATGTCTGAACACTTTCTTATCCATTTATTGGATTTACTTCTGCAGGGTCACCAGTTGTTCTATTAAATCCCAATTCCCTATGGTTATCTTGAGGTTTCCTTATCTTTTTTTCTTTCATTCTTCCTTCCTTCTTTCATTACCATGCTCTTTTCTTTTCATCCTGACAGTTATTCCATCCATACCTTCTGTTTGTTCTAATACAGAGTGAATGAGTTCTCCCATGCCCTTTCTCACTTTACCTGAAAGTTGTTTTACTAGCCTTCACATACTTGAATTTGAGGCCTGGTTATTGCTCTCCAACCAGAGAAATGTGGTTCTCACATTTCTGATGCTTTGTTAATCCTTATGAGAAGGCCTCAGCTTATTCTCTTTGGAGAGATACCCTCTGAAATGTCTTATACCTGGGCCTACTGTATCCATCTTGAGTGTATTTCACTTCCATGAACTTCTATCCCCAAAGCTGTACATACATCATCCTGAAAGAGGACACATCTATTTGATTATTTCAAATTCTGCTGAAATCCCTTGATAATATGTCTGAATGGTTTTCTTTAGCTTCTTCTAAAAGGGATATCTTCTCCTCAGGCCACTTCTCTCTAGGTTGGAATATTCACAAGATTGTGGACATTCACAGGATTGTGTCAACTCACTTGTTTTCCTCAGTGCTCTTTCCCTAGCTAGAGCCCTAAACTCCAAAATTTTCTCTTAGCTTGGCATTCACTTTTGAAAGTTTACAATATGAAGTTTTATCCCTTTTTTATTTGGCTGCCATTGGTGATTTTTTTTTAACTTTTTACATTTTTTAGCATTTTATTTTAATGCTGGTTAAGAGAAGTTCTGTGATCCTGCTTCACTGGGCCATCATTGCTCAGGACTGCATACAACAATATTCATAACACTTTTTTAAAAAAACATTTTTAATTGTAAAATACAATACATACACAAAGAAAAGAAAGAAGAAGCAATAATTTTCAAAGTACATTTTAACAAGTAGTTACAGAGCAGATGTTAGAGTTTATTATGGGTTACCATTCCACTATTTCAGATTTTTCCTTCTAGCTGCTCCAAGACACTGGAAACTAAAAGAAAAATCGATATAGTGATTCAGCAGTCATGCTCATTTATTAAATCTTGTTTTCACTGTTACAACTCCTTCTTCTCCTTTAATCCTTCACCCAATCTATAGGGATCTTTGGACAATACCCATTCTAATCATTTCATGTTGAGAGGGGCTGTGAACAATAATGGATAGGGCGATATAATTAGTTGATAATCTTGGACAGGCTGGTCCCTTTTGCTTTCAGGATTTATCTGGTCTAGGAATCCTCTGGAGGTTATAGGTTTCAGGAAAACAAACTTAGTGCATCAAACTTTTATAGACTCTAAGTTAGAGCCCTAGGTATTCTTAAGAGTTAATAGCAGGAGTGCAGACAGTGGGGTGGGGGGTGGGGGCAAGATGATGGCTTAGTGAGGTGTGGAATTTAGCTTGTCCTCCAGAGCAGCTAGTAAATCACCAAGAACAGTACAGAACAACTGCTGGGGCCACATCAGTGACCGTACGCACAATGTACACCAGTCTGGACAAGCTGTGCTGGCTGAGACCCCACACGGAACTCTCATTAGATAGAACTGCAAGGCTTCTCAGGCTCCAGCTGCCCCAGGCAAGGGTAGAATTTGTCTGAGAGACAAAGTTACTGATCAGGTGAAAGGAGTTAATTCCCTAAACTCTGTATCTTCCCCAAGAGAAAGGTGGGGGCCCAGCTCAAGGGGAATCTGTCACTCAAGGAATTTGGGCTCCAGGGACTGGAAAACTGAAACAATTAATACCAAACCTCCAGCCTCACCTCTGTTTCAACCATGTACCCAGCAAGGAGAGTCTGCTGAAGTTAAAAATGAAATTAAAAGCACTCCCTTTTACACTGGAGGGAAGCTGCAGGCAGACAAGCATCACATAGTAGGCAGGATAGGAAAAACACAGAGTCTAGAGGCTTCATAGGAAAGTCTGTCAACCAAATGGGCCTCACCCTCAGGGAAAACTGATGCAGACAGCTCTTTCCTCCTGAGAGGCCAGTCTGATCTGAGAAAATCTGACTGAGGTCTATAATATCTGAATAGACCCTCTTCAAAAAAAAATAAAAGGCTCATATAGACAGGGCAAGAAACAGAAAAACAAGAACTGAAAAATTCTGATCAGTTGAACCTATGCTAGTAGTCTAGGATAAACTGACCTGAATGTCAAAAAAAAACAGATAGAGAACAGAGCCATCCAGCAAGAAAATCCTAGGTAAAAGAGTAAAAATAGTCTCCAGAATAAACTAATTAAAGAGACCAAATGCCTAGATGTCAGCAAAAGATAACGAGTCATACTAGGAAAGTCGAAGATATATACCAGTCAAGGGAATAAACCAGCAATTCAGATGATATACAGGAGTTGAAACAATTAATTCAGGATGTTCGAACAGACATGGGAAAGCTCATCAAAAATCAAATCAGTGAGTTGAGGAAGGATATAGAGAAGGCATTGGTTGAACAAAAAAAGAAATAGAAAGTTTGAATAAACAAATCAAAGAACTTATGAGAATGAAGGCATAGAAATGAAAAAACAATGGAAACCTACCATGATAGATTGGAAGAGGCAGATGAATGGATTAGTGAACTGGAGGACTGGACATCTGAAATCTGATGTACAGAATAAAATACAGGGAAAGGAGTGGAAAAATACAAACAGGATTTGAATGTCAGCATGAAGTACACGAATATATGTGTTGTGGTGTCCCAGAAGGAGAAGAGAGGGAAAAGGAGGAAAAAGACTAATGGAGCAAATTATCACTGAAAATTTCACATCTCTTATGAAAGACATGTAATTCCACATCCGAGAAGTGCAGCATGCCCAAGCAGAATAGATCCAAGCAGACATACTCCTAGACACTTGCTAATCAGAGTATCAGCTGTCAAAGAGAAAGAGAGAATTTTGAAAGCAGCAAGAAAAAGGCAATCCATCACTTACAATGGAAGCCCAATAAGTTTTAGAATCTTAAGATTCTAAAAGAGAAAAACTGCCAACCAAGAATTCTATATCCAGCAAGATGAAGGTGAGGGCAATAGTGTCTCAGTGGCAGAGTTCTTACCTTCTGTGCCAGAGACCCGGGTTTGCTTCCCAGTGCTTGCCCATGTAAAAAAATGAGAGTGAAATTAAAACATTAAAAACTGTAGACAATCACCAAGGAAACTTGTGACCAAGAGGTCTGCTCTGCAAGAGATACTAAAGGGAGCACTACAAGTAGATAGGGAAAGGTAGGAGAGAGAAGTGTGGAGAATAGCGTAGAAAAGAAGACTATCAATAAAGGTAAAAAGAGAAAAAAAATAGATATGACATATAAAATCCAAAAGACAAATTAGCAGAAGAAAGTACTGCCTTTACAGTAGTAGCACTAAATGTTAATGGATTAAACTCCCCAATCTAAAGTAATAGACTGGCAGAATGGATTAAAAAAACAAGGACCCATCTATATGCTGTGTACAGGAGATTCATTTTAGACTCAAGGACAAAAATTGGTTGAAAGCAATGGGGGCAATCAAATCAATAGGTCAAGCCCTCAATTTGTGGGTTCGTTCCTATGAAACTTATCCCCTCAAAGGATATACTAATCCTACTTAAAATTAGACAGAAGAGTCACCCCCAGAGAACCTCTTATGTTGCTCAGATTTGACCTCTCTCTCAGCCAACACAGCAAGCAAACTCACTGCCTCCTCCTCTCTATGTGGGACATGACTCCCAGGGGTGTGAACCTTCCTGGCAACGTGGGGCAGAAAACCTAGAATGAGCTGGGACTCAGCATCAAGGAATTGAGAAAGCCTTCTCGACTGAAAAGGGGAGAGAAATAAGACAAAATAAAGTGTCAGTGGCTTAGAGATTTCAGAGTTGAGTGGTTATCCTGGAGTTTATTCTTATGCATTATATAGATATACCCTTTTTAGATTAAGGTATTAGGCTAGAGGGAAGTGCTTGAAACTGTAGAGCTGTGTTCCAGTAGCCATGTTTCTTGAAGATGATTGCATAGTGATACGGCTTTTGCAGCATGACTGTGATTGTGAAAACCTTGTGTCTCGTGCTTCTTTTAACTGTGGTATGGACAGATGAGTAAAACCTGGATTAAAAATAAGTAAATAATAGGGGGAACAAATGTTAAAATTAAAATACATATATATTGGATAGATGGAAACACTAGTGGTCAATGAGAGGGAGGGCCTAGAGGTATGGTATGCATGAGTTTTTTCTTTTTATTTTTGTGGAGTGATGCAAATGTTCTGAAAAATGATCATGGTGATGAATATGCAATTATGTGATGATATTGTGAACCATTGATTGTACACCATGTATGGAATGTTTGTATATTAAGAATGTATGTGCTTGTACATTGTAAAAAAAAAAAAAAAAAAAAAAAAAATCAGGGCCTAGGCCTATTTTCTTGCAAGTTCCCAGTGTTTAAGAGGGTACTTTTCCCAGATGGGAAAGTTTAATAGTTCCGTATTTTTGCCTTCGGTCCCTCAAGGGACTCTTCCAATACTTTTAAATTATCAGCCCACCTTTGTCTGAGATGTATCCAGGTATTACATAAAGCTATATGGAATTACAAGGCCTCATTCCCATTATGGGCTCCGTGTGTGTTTGGATTGTTTAAATGAGCTACCCAGACAGGTTGATTTTGATTGTGTGTAACAGAAAATTTAGGTTCTAAACACAATAAACCTTTCTGCTTTGGTCTCATGCCATAGAGCTCTAGAGTATATGTACTATCTTTTACTGTGTACTCTGATTTACCTTAGTACCAACCAGATCAACTTCAATTATCTGTAATTGAAGCTTGATCTCTTTTTTGATTACTTTGTTATTGTATGTAGTAGTGCTAACTTTCAGAGCTGCAGAACTCCATTTCTGAGTCTTAAGTGTCACAGACATTCTCAAAGTTCCAGGGAAATATCAGTTTATGTACATAGAGCTTAATATCTCAGAACCTAGAAATACGCTTGCAACTTTGGACTAAGCATGACTGCTAGAAGCGCATACAGTCTAGGCTCCAGTTTTCTCTTAAGTAATTTTCTGAAAGAGACCATAGCAAATTTGCTCTTTTTTTTTTCTGGCTTATTTTACACAACACATTGTCACGAAAGTTCGTTCAGTTCATTGTGTGCCTCATAACATCCTACCTTTTCATAGCCACCCAGTATTCCATCATATATATATATACACACACATCACACTTCACCTTTCACCTTCTCAGTCATTGTACCGTTCAGCCCCTACCATCCATTGAGCATCATGGATAATGTCTAAAATAAACAAACCATGCCTTACAGTGCCCTCACTTGGTTGTATGATCAGCCTCACTCACGATTTTAGACAATTTTCATTTGTCAAAGAGACAAAGAACCGATGAACACATCCTCACCAAATATCAATCAGAACTTCCCCTAATCTCTTGTCCCTTCCCCCTGAATTATTTACCCCTGGAATTGCTGTGATAATGTTGCTGTCTTCTTGTTACCTGTTGGTCATAGTGTGCAATTTTAGTTTTCCCCCATACCCTCTCTGTTACTGACCCTTGGAAACCTTTGAAGTTGTTCATGTGAGAACATAAGTGTAGTTAATCTGTGAGATACATGGCATTGTGCATCCTCTTTCATCATATTCTCTTTCAATATGACAGTGTTACTTAGAACTCCACTAATTATTTACCATCACTTCTATTACATTACATTTAATAACTCTCTCTTAAAAAAGGGGGAACAGATATCTGCCTTTAGGAACTTCCTTAATGTTCTGCACATTAGAGTTGCCAGAAGAGAAATATTGAAATGCTTGTTTCACATTAATTATATTAGTTAATATTTATTGAGAGCTTAGTACGCCTACCCCCTGTATTAGGCACTAATAGATTAGAAATGAAAAAATGAGATAATGAAGAGGGAAAGAATTTGGCAATAATTATATACAGTATAGTAATTGGGGAAATAAAGTTATATACAACTCTAGAGTAATCATTCATGTCATAGTCTCTATGAATTTTGAAGTATATACCTTGGTATGTATAAGATATAATTAGGGCATCTTCTGGGAAAATGGTGGAATAAGATAGGCTGAGATCACTCTGCTCCAAGGAACAGCTAGAGAAATGGCAGAAAAACGACTGGGACAGCGGTTCCAGTGCACAAATGACCTGATAGGGTCTTCCACACTACATCCGGGGAGGTCCTGGATGAAAAAGCTGAGCAATTGAGATACAGAGAACTGGGTGAGTGGGTTCTATCGGGACTCCATTGGGGTCAAGAAATCATGCCCAGGAAAGTGCCTGCCACCACAGCTAGCTCGGGATATTAGCCCCCTAAGCTCTGCAGCCCAGAGCTCCCTTGGAGAACTCGGAAGCCAGTAAAGGAGCATTCCCTACTCATAGAGACCATCTAACTAGTGCACTGAACCTTTCGTACCCCTTTCCAAAGAAAGTACTGGAGGCTTTGGGAGTGCATGGTCAGGGAGGCAAGAATGAAGAAGAAGCAAGCCAAGCCCTGTCCTTAATAGCTCATGCCCTGCACCCCACCATGCCTGTCCTGCAAATACAGAACCTTAGAGGAATGAGGGAAATCAATGTCCAAAGTAATGCTATCAAGAGGATTAAATGCATTGAAGATCACAAAGCATATGAAGATGCAGACAGCTATAGCACAGCCTAATGATCAGATTAAAACACCAGAGGAGACAGACTTTTGAACAGCTAATCAAGCATGTTCATACAACTCTACTAAATAAATTCAGTGTGTTGGTTAATGACATAAAGGGTATTAATAAGACACTAGAAAAGCATAAAAAAGAATTTGAAAGAATAAGTAGAAAAACAGCAGATTTCACAAAGATGAAAAATACCAATATACTAGAATGAAAATAAAAAATACATTGGACAGACACAACTGCAGATTTGTAAAGACAGAAGAAACAACAAGTGAACTAGAGGACGGGACAATTGAGTTCAAATGAACAAATGGCAAAAAAGATGGAAAATTTTGAATTTAGATCTCGGAAATGATGACCAACATGTAGCGCACAATTGTAAGAATCATCAGTGTCCCGGAAGGAGAAGAGTAAAGGGCTAGGAAAATTAGCTGAGGAGATAACGGGGAAACTTCCCAGCCCTTAAAAAAGACATACATATGCAAATCAGAGAAGCCCAATGAACCATAAATAGGCCTACTTCAGGACACATACTAATCAGTCTGTCAAATAATGAAGAGAAGCAGAAAATCCTGAAAGCAGCAAGAGAAAAGCATCTCGCCAAAACCACATACAACGGAAACCACATAATACTGAGTTCGGACTCCTCAACAGGCACCATGGAGGTAAGCAAGCAATGATATGACATTTTTAAGGTCCTGAAAGAGAAAGACTTAGAGCCAAGAATTCAGAATCCAGCCAAATTGTCCTTCAAAAGTGAGGGAGAGATTAAAATTTTCACATACAAAGGCTGAGAGAATTTGTCAACAAAAGACCAGTCCTACTAGAAATTCTAATGGTAGTCCTGTTGGCTGGGGAAAAAAAATGGCAAGAAAGTGAGATCTGGTGGAGTGCACAGAATTGAAGAGAACCATTAAGGATAACTTAGAGGATAAAAAGAGAAAGAGGGAAAAGAACATATAGATCTGACAAATAAAAACCAAGGGGTAAAATGGTAGATTCAAGTAATAACTTCGAATGTTAATGAACTAAACTCACCAATAAAAAGATGTAATTGGTTTCATTGGTTTACCTTTTCTAAAATGTACCTGAAGAGCCTTCACAGAGGCAGATCTGTAAGGACTAAACATTCTAGCCAGCATGTAGGCCTAGGCCCCCACAAAGGCTTCCCATGTTTAGCATTGCTAAAATGTGAAATATTGATTATAGGAATGTTTAAGCTTTAGAATCTGCAGAAGTCAGGCCATAAAGGGCCTTAGGGGCTCTATTTTGGGAGGATAGATTTTATCCGACAGGTAATGGGAGCCTTTGAAAAATTCTCAAAATTGTAGAAGGATGCTTATTTGGTGGGTTAAAAATTCCCTCTGGTAGCTTTGGAAGAAGGTGAAGTTAACCTGCCAGAACTAAGGCAATATGAGGGGAATAATGAGGAATAGATAGAAATGCTTTTTAGGGATTTTAATTAACAGGACATTAGATTAACTATAAAGTAAGGGAAAAAGAAAAAAAAAAGAGAACTAGGATGAATTCTCAGCTTGGGCTGCTAAATAAATGGTGATTTCCCCCAGTATTCGGATCCATGAGAGAGAAGATGATAAATTACTTAAGTTTTAGGTACCTAGGCGCTAACCAAATGGAGACATCTACCAGGAAGTTGGTTCTGTGGGTTGGGAGTTCAGGAGAGTCCTCTATGGCTGGTTATGGTATTGTAAGTCATCTACATGTAGCTGGAGGTCAAAGCCCTGAAAACATGTTGCTTTACGATGGTACTTCTCAACTGAGGCAGGTTTTTACCCCTTCTCCCAGGAGCATTTGGCTATATCTGGGAAATTGGTTGTCAGTAGAATGGAAGGATGTGTGTGATGTTGCTAAACATCCTACAATGAACAGAATAGCCCCACAACAAAGGATTATCCAGCCAAACATGCAGTAGTGCTGAGGTTCAGAGACCGTGCTTTAGTTGTATATGTATATTCATCCCTTTGTATCACCAAGTTTGATGAATGCACTGTGGCATTTTCTCACTCTTTCCTTGGCTCTGTCGTTAGGAACCATGATACTGAGGCTTTGTTTGCTATGGTGTATGTACTTTTATATGTATACAAAAACACATACATGTAATCTCAACTTGTTTCCATAAATTTATTTTTGTCTTGGTGATATAATGGTAATATGTTAACACTTGCCCCGGGATATCACTAATTAAAGGCAAAGCTTGAAGTGGTATTCATTACTAGACCTACCAGACAGTGTTCAGGACTTAGGTCCCAGAAGAATGATGAACTCATTCTTCCAAATGTGTTTCATTCACTATATTATCCTAATACTACTGAGAAACTTTGTACTTCCTTCTTCTAGAATTTCAGTGCTATCTACCAAAATTTTTAGCTCTCAGCAAAGGTGGAAATGCTTAAAGTATCCCACTTCAAAGATCAAGTGATTAGGAAAATAAGATAAAAGAGTATTCAATCTAAATGAATGATCTTTTAGTCAACAAATATCTGTTATGAACTAAACATGCTTGATTGTATTCCTAGCGGAAATGGAAAATACATAAGATCTAGCCCTTACCTATATGCAACTTGTTTTCTAGATAAGAAAATAAAATGGATGTTTATTTAAAAACGTAAATAATTCATTCCTGAGAAACAGAGATAAATTAAGCCTCCTGAATAGCGTAGAGATTTCAGCTGTATAAAGAAGTAAAAGAAAAAATTCAAGAAGAAACTATTTATATATTTTGTTTCACAAGGTTGTTTTTGTTTGTTTGTTTGTTTTCCCATGGGCAGGCTCTGGCATGGCAGGAGAGAATTCTGCCACTGAGCCATTGTTGTACCACCCTTTCACAAGTTTTGAATATGCTGTTTAAAAATTTCTAAATCCTGACCAAATGGGGGGAAAGAAGTGTAATTAATAAAGTATCAGTGGCAGAGAGAGTTCAAATAGAGTTGAGAGGCTACTCTGGAGGTTGCTCTTACACAAGTTAGATAGACCTTTCTACCTATCATAACCTCCCAACCCCCAACAGGACCATTCCAGCCAATCCTAAAGAACACCTAGGGCAATTTATAAGATTCCACAAGGGTTCCAGGCACTGCAGTTACTTGCCAGAAACCTACAACCTCCAGATGGGTGCCTGGTCCAGATAAGTCCTGAAACCTAGCCCAGCCTCTCCAGAACATCAGATAGTCCATCTCCCTACCCCATATTAGTAACAGACCCTTCCAGTGTCAAAAATTTAGAATTGCTGTAGCTCAAACTACCAAGAGGTATGGAAAGATCAAAGGTGATGCCACCATCACCTTTTACATTATACATAGAAGATAGGAATTAACAAATGAATATGAATGCTGAATCATTAAATTGATATCTCTTTTAGTCTCCAGTATTTTAGAGCAGCTAGAAGTAAAAACATAAAATTGTTTTTACTTCAATTGTGAAATTGTAACCCATGTCAAAGTCTGAAAAATGTTCTATAACTAATTGTGGTGCTGTGCTTGGAAATTTATAGCTTTTTTGTATATATGTTCTTGTTCACAAAAAAGAAGGGAAAAAAGTCGATTGTGATGATAAAAAAGTATTTAAGCCCTCCAACCTCTTATATTCTGGAGCAGCTTGAGGGAAAAATATGAGAGGATCCCATGACAAACTCTGGGATGTGTCCTATAACCACTTTTTGACGAGTGCTTTGAAAACTCTTGCTTTTTTATTTCTTTGCTTTGTATATAGGTTATACTATACAATAAAAAAAGTTAAGGTCACCAGGAGAAATTCTGGTGGTGGGAATTCTAGTGGCAAATTAAGTAATATAATGTATTTTATATTAGAAAAACGCACATATTTAGAATGAGACTGTATAGGCTCAATTCTTGATTACATTAATGTTAACCAGCTCATTTCCTTCATTGATTTTTGAAAAGGGTGTGATTTGGTGTATTTCAAAAGTACATGTACACTAATATATAATATTAACTGGTTGAAAGACTTTGGCTAATGTAGACACAAGCGTCAAACGGATGAGCTTGTGGCTTTACACTTTTTATGTGTTTTATTGCAATTGCATTTTATACATAATTTCTTTGTGAAATTTCTAGCTCTGAATCTGAATAGCCTCTAAACTACTAAAGATCTCATTATACATGTCACTCTGGTGATAGCATATATTTGGAAACACACAAGTTTACTATAGTCCAAAAAAAAATTTCTAATTGCCCTCACTTAAGAAATGGAATTTAACTTTCATTTTATTGCTCACTACAGATGAGGATCATTGCCACATTTTAGGTAAGAATAATTTAATTTTCATGATCCAGAGATTCCTCAGCTCTTAAATTACTGTTTTCCTTTTTGTATTGATCTTTTTTTTTAACTTTTTAATTGTATAATATAACATATATACAAAGCAAAGAAAGAAGAAAGATAGTCTTCAACAAGATGTTACAGGACATATCCCAGAGTTTGTCGTGAGTTACCATACCATCCTCTCAGATTTTTCCTTTTAACTGCTCCAGAATATAGGAGGCTAGAAGGAATAAATTTTTTTTATCATCACAATTGCTTTTTTGTGTGTGAGTATGTGTGAAAAATAACATACTTACAAAAAAGCAACAAATTTCAAAAACAGCACCACAGTTGTAGAACATATTTTAGAATTTGACATGGGTTACAATTCCACAATTTTAGGTTTTTACTTCTAGCTACTCTAAGATACTGGAGACTAAAAGAGATATCAATTTAATGGTTCAGCAATCATATTCATTTGTGAAATCCTTTCTGAATTAATGTTTCACAAAATATTTCAGTGATTTAGGGCTTTAAAGAAGGACTTAATTATAGAAACCTGATACAGTTGCTGCCAGTATGCAAGTCTGAGAAGATTTCTCCTCTGGGTCCTCACGAAGAAAACGCTGAAATGTAATGGACAGTGTCTTTAACAGTCTCCCTCTAATAAACAGAATTTCAAGCCCCTCAGGACTGAGGCTGTTCATTCTGTTAATGTCAGCTGAGGATAAAATCCAAAGCCAACTCATTAAAAACAATTGTATTAAGAGTCGTAAAAATGTGCTGTGAGAACACATTGCTTTGTGAAAGTTCTGTTTGACCCGAGAACAGAATTTAGACATTAAGATGAAAGAATGGTTCTTCAGGCAATCTTCCATGAATTTATTTCTTACAATTGAGCTTTTTTTTTTGCATGGACAGCCTCTGGGAATCTTAACCCAGCTCAGCAGGCGAGAATTCTTACCACTGAGCCAGCATTGCACCATCCACAAGTGAGCTTTTGATTAAAACAGAATAGTAGAGAGTCTGAGATAAAATTCCCTAGTAGCACATGGAATATGAATAGGGACTGTCCATGTGCTGTTGTAACAATAAAGTAAACGTTTCATACGAGCCTAATAAGGACTCATACCTAGTGAGGTAGAAACCCCTTCCCCTGCCTCCCTCTAATGAAAGATTGAGAGACACAACAGGACAGTGTTACCAAACTTGCCTGTGTCTGTAGTAGCTTGGAAAGTCCAAGCATTTCAGTTCTCCATTATAATAAATCCCTTATTTTGTCGCCAATTAAACAAGATTTCCCGTCCCAAATGTAGCACAAAATTATACATCTCATCTGAAGATAAAATGCTGTTTTTTAATATAACCCACAGCGCCACCACCAAATGATATAAATAATAAAGATTAACAAACTCCCCAAAGGTCCATTCAGTGGCACATTTGAACTTTAGAACCCAACTTTTCTAATTCTAGTCCAATCTTATTTTTCTTCAGAGCTTTTTATTGAATTACGATAAACAGATGGAGATATGGATGTATCATTAACATCTAGCTCCATGAAACTTTGCAAACAAACCCTCAAGATGAGAAAGAAAACATTACTAGAATCCCAGAAGCTGTCCTTCTGCTGCCACTGCACTCCCAGCCAAGTATAACCACTGCCCTAACTGAATTGGAAAGCTTCTAAGCTAGAAGGACCATTAACAATTATACAATCTCACCATCTCCTTTTACAACTGTGGGGCAGGGGTGTGTAGAAAGATTATTTTGCGTCAGGTCACACTGAGTTTATTTCCCTGTTATCATTTCTCAAATCAGTGCAGATTGAATGGGAAACAACTGTTTCTTGAACCTGTGTTAACTGAACATTTAGATTTTATCAAATAGCAGCTAGCAGATATAGTTTATGAAATTCTTTTTCTTAATTTTTTATTAAAAAAAAATTACAAGGAACACAAACATTCCCAACACATGCTCATTCCGCTCTACACATACACTTAGCAATTCACAATATAATCACATAGTTGCATATTCATCATCATGATCATTTCCCAGAACATTTGCGTCAGTTCAGAAAGAGAAATAAAAAGACACCAGAAAAATAAAACGAAAACAGAAAAAATTTACAATGCCCCTTACCCCTCCCCCTCCCTTTCATTGATCACTAGCATTTCAAACTAAATTTATTTTAACATTTGTTCCCCCTATTATTTATTTTTATTCCATATGTTCTACTCATCTGTCAACAAGGTAGATAAAAGGAGCATCACCCACAAGGTTTTCACAATCACACACAGTGTGAAAGCTATATCATTATACAATCATAATCAAGAAACATGGCTACTGGAACACAGCTCTACATTTTCAGGCAGTTCCCTCAAGCTTCTCCAATACGTCTTGACTAAAAAGGTGATGTCTATTTAATGCATAAGAATAACCTCCAGGATAACCTCTCGACTCTGTTTGGAATCTCTCAGCCATTGACACTTTGTCTCATTTC
>PVIY010030515.1:0-30659 GCA_004026745.1 Myrmecophaga tridactyla | reverse complement strand
AGGGGCTTCCTCCTTCAGTGAGGGCTGCCTTTGTGGAAATATGGTAGTGGTAGCATAAGAATAACACATACAGTAACTACTATTAGGCAGAATGCTAAGCGCTTTGCACATATTATCTCATTTCATTCCCACACAACCCTGTGAGGTCATACAGCTGGTTAGTGGCATACCTTCTCACCTGGGAAGCCTGGGTCCAGAATCTGTGCTCTTAAGCGCCCCCCCCCCATCTGACTTTTTTGATGTGTCCTAATTCATGATGAGTATCCCCTGCTGGGTATTCTAATAGAATTCATCCTCTTTCCTTTCCAGCTCACATTTGAAACATCTAGGTTTGGGTCAAAAAGGATTAAGTAGGCAAGAGATTTTGAAAATAATAACCACCACAAAATCTATCATTTTTGAGACACTAAATACTGTCATTACCTCTAGTGATGAGGAAGCTAAGACACAGAAAGATTAGGTGGTATGCCCAGAATCACAGAACAGAAAGCAGTGGAACCAGGATTTGAAGTCAGCTTTACTTACCTGGGAGCAGAAGCTCTGAGCCTCTAATCTACACTGCCCGCTAGGAATTTTATCTTCCGCTATCTCTCTGGTCTTCACTCAATGACACAAGAGGGTTACTATTCCTGTAGTGGATGTCGCAATATCCTGCTGCAGGACAGAGGCATGCATTGCCCCAGCTGCTGGGGCTTTTGGAGGTTGATGAGTCCTCTCCAGGGATTATCTGGGAGAGAGGGTGCCACCTTGGCTATTATTGTTCCCTAGCTGCTAAAACAAATACTATGCAATGGGCTGGCATAGCAATTGGAATTCATTGGCTTAAGATTTCAGAGGCTAGAAGGCTTGCTTCCTCCAGACTCAGTGCCTTCCGACTGGCAGCAATCTTTGGGGTTCCTTAGCTTTTCCTTCACATGGCAATGCACATGGCAGCATCTTCTCCTTTCTCTTCTGGGTTCCATTGACCAAGGCTTCTCTCCCCATGTGTCTTTCATTCTGCTTCTAAAGAACTCTGGTAACCTGGATTAAAGTCTAACCTGATTCAGTTGGGCTACACTTCAACCGAAGACATCTTGAAGAGACGAGTCCTCAGCCACAGGACCAGGGCTTGGGTTGTGAAAAGGCCTTTTGTGAGAGACATGATAAAATCCTCAACATTGGCCAACATCATACTCCCTCCCCAGGGGAGCCCACATCTAATGTCTGGTCCATGCAGGGATGATGGCCTGACCTCTCACCTTAACTTGTTCAACTCTGAAGGACCATCCTAGCTCCAGACCTCCCCGTGGGATAAATTTTTATTGCATCTGCATCACAGCTCAAACTCCAGCTCTGCCCAATCCTGCTTCCCTCAATTTCCACAAAAGTTGATTCCAGAGAACGCCCTAATAAACTTTCTATATGTAAATCTCCTTCTCAAAATCTGTTTTCTTCCCGGAGACTGCCCATGCAAAAAAAAAATATATATATATATGTTTTGTTATCTCAGAACTCAATCTGCAACAGCTGCTGCCAAGTGTCCCAGTGCCCTCTCCCAACCACCAAACCAAAATGCCTATCATCGTGCTAGAAAAGAGGGAGTGGAACTAACATTTATTGTGCCCTTACACTATGCTAGACTCAGTAGTAGACATTTTATATAGATTACCCTATCAATCTTCACAGTAAAGCGTTCATGTAAGATATTGCTACCTCCATTTCACAGGCGTACAGGGCAAAGTTTAGAGACAAGGAGTGAGTTGCTCAATATCACACAGTTACAAAGGAGAGGAAACAAATTTCTCAATACGAAAGCTTAGGAAGTGTGGTAGGGAGAATAATGGCCCCCAGCGCCAAAGATGTCCAGAGCCCAGTCGCTGAAATTTTGTGAATATGTTACCTTACATGACAAAAGAGACTTTGCAGATGTGATTAACTGAAGAATCTTTTATTTGTGTGTGTGTGTGTGTGTGTGTGTGTGTGTGTGTGTGTGTGTTGGGGGAGGGTGGCCGCAGTGCATGGGTTGGAAACTGAACCCAGGTCTCCCAAATGGCAGGTAAGCATTCTACCATTGAACCACTCATGTACCCTAACTTAAGGATCTTTATTTGGGGAGGTTATCCTGGGTTATTCAGGGGCTCCAATGTAATCACAAGGGTCCCTATCAGAGGGAGTCAGAAAGGTCAGAGACAGAAAAGGAAATGTGACAGAAAAAGAAAGATGAGAGTGATGTAGCCACAAGCCAAGAAATGCATGCCACCTCCAGAAACAGAAAAGATAAGGAAATGGATTCTCCCCTACAACCTCCAGCAGGAATAAAGCCCTGCCAATATTTTTAGACTTCTGACTTCTAGAACTGTAAGATAAAAAATATGTATTTGTTTTAAGCCACTATTTCTGGAAATCTTTTCAGCAACAACAGGAAACTAATACATGCAAGCTCTCTTTGCTCTCTCCAAGTTGCCTTTTTTGCATCTATGTATGTGGCATTCTTGTCTCTGCCTGTTTTCCTTGGAGTAAATGTTAAGGCGGATCTTTCTTCCACTTTGGGGACCCTGAGAAGCAGTGTAATGCTACTCCTCTGAATACACCTCTCTCTCCTAACACTGGTCAGCCTTAGCCAGCATTTGCCCACAAGGCCCTGCCCAGGTGGAGGTGGGGAAACAGGGCTGAAGATGGAAAGCCCCCTTTATGATTTTTTTTAGTGGAACCCTACTGTATTTGCCTTGGGGAGCAAGTTCGTCTCCTCTAACTTTGGGGTACTTGATTTGCTGTTTATTACTCTATTATTCCCATTTCCCTCTTCTCTGAGATCAGGGTGAAGCCCTTGGAGAAATATAAAGCAAATTGAAAAGAAAACAGTGGCAAATACAACATCTTCATTCCTCTTTAAGATCAAAGCTTTTCATAATGACCAAGAGTTAATTGGGTTTTTATTTTCTTAGGTCTGGAATGGGGGTGGCAAAAGAGGCAGTCCTGACCTGTTGAAATGGGGTGCAGCAATTATTGAGTCCCTCCTAGGTGGGAGTTTGATCCCTCTTTTACCAAGGAGGTAAGGAACTAGCAATGCACTTACTAAGCATTACAAGCTAAAAAGTGGCAGAGCTGGCTTGCAAACCCACGTCTGTCACACTCTGTCTTAAGTTGCCAGGGTTGATATGACAAGTACCACACACTGGTTGACTTAAACAACAGAACTTTGTCTCACAGTTTTGGAAGCTAGACGTCCAACATCAAGGTATTGGCAGGACTTGCTTTCTCCTGGAGTCTGCAGCATTCCAGCAATCTACTGCCACATGGACATCTCTCCCCTTGTGTCTGCTGCTCTGATTCTTGCCATCTTCGGGCTTCTACTGACTTCTGGCTGCTTCTGACTCACTCTATCTGAATTTTCTTTGCTTATCAGGATTCCATATGGATTAAAACCCACCTTGATTCAAATTGGCCTCATCTAAATAGGATCTTCCAAGATCCTATTCACAAATGAGTCCACGCGTTAACTAATAACAACATCAAAGGTCCTATTTACAAATAGGTTCACACCCACAGGAATGCAGATTAAGACTTGAATATATCTAATATATCTTTTGGAGGGTACATGATTCAATCCCCAACATATTCCAAAGCCCTCATGCTCTCTCATTGTTCATGCTGCCTGTACCTTAAAAATGATTAAATTTTGACTACTTTTCCTCTCCCAATATTAGATCCAAATTCACAAAACACAATATCAATGTTATCTACTGGATCATATTCTTTCTTTTTTTCCCCACCACCCCCACCTTCCACTTTAGATGAATTTCTGTATGGCCCCTCTATGTCGCAGGCTGGCTACCACTCCTTCTGGAATAGCAACACCGTTCCCTTGCCAAGTAATTTTATCTCCCCAAAGTCTCACTAGGGTACTTCTGGATTCAAGCACCCTAGAGCTGCTAAATGAAACTCCAAACATGTCTAGTCTTCCTATCTCTTTTCAAATTCCTAAAACCATGATGTTTGCCTCCCTCTTGTTCCTGGCACTGCAACAACTATTGCAGATTCCTATTAAGAAATACAGACTTATTAAATTATGGAATTATAGGGCTGATAGAGTTTTAGAGAGCATTTATTTTACAGATGAAGAAACTGAGGCCCAAGAGCACACAGTCCAGTGACCGAGGTTACTTGTAGAGAGTGTAATGAGTAGTCACTGATTGGGCTATTTATTGATAAAGAGTTTAGACTCTGGAGTCAAATTGCCCAGGGTTCCAAGCCAGCCTCTGCCACTTGCTGATGTGTGACATTAGACAAATTAATTAAAATTTCTGTGCCTCATCTGTAAACTGGGAATAATATCAGTACTGACGTTATAGGGTTGGAAAGAAGAATTAAGTGATTTAATACATGCATCCTTGGCAATTGCATAATATGTATTAGTTATTCTCATTATTATCATTACTATTATTTCAACCAATGATTAAAGATGGCAAAGAAACAAAATCACCAAAACTTTTCTGGAGAGGTTTGAGATACTTTCAGATGTGTTAATCAGTGTAGACGAAAGCAATTCTGTAAATCAATCAAGTCCATATCCTAGATTTGGCACTTTCTGGCTGCAAGACATTGGGAAATTATTTTAACTTCCTTGTGCTTCAGTTCTCTCATCCATAAAATGGGGAAAATGAAACTACTGACCACTTAGGTTTGTTGGGGGAAATTAAATGAGAAGATCTAAGCTAAGCCACCTGGTACACAACAAGGGCTTGAGATATATATTAGCTCTTAGAGAGAGCAAAACACTACCGATGATTTTCTCCCCATTGCTTTTAGGACAGTCCTTTAGTAAGTCAAGCAGAAGGATTACTTACATATATATATAAAGATTTACATTTGCAAAGTGATCTATAATTAGGTGTTATTTAACCAGTTAATTAAGCTGGAGTCCTCAAAATAGCCCAGGAAAGTTATTTGAGGTTCTCTGTATTTCTGAGATGTCTTAGAAACTCTGCTCACATAATGAGTCGATAGATGCATTAAGATAGGAATTTGCAGTCATCTGTTAACTCCCTGAGACTTGCTTCTTTTCTATCCATTCTTGATCATTTATCTCCACCTAGACAAACAAAACACAGTGCTTGTTTTGTTGGGTAACAATGGGTAACTTGACTGCATAGGGGCTTGGGGGTGGGGTGCTCAGTCCAGAAGCCCCCTCCCACCCACCTCCACCCGTCCAAACCTGCTTTTATCCTTGCTAACACAAGACACCTAGTTCAAATGGAAATTGAGAGACCAGGGAGAGTGGAATGCTGCAGCTGAAGCTTACAAGATAGATGGGAACAGAGTAAAACCTGGGAAGTTAAGATAACACAGAATTCTGAGATGCTTTAAATGACAGTAACTTCTAGGGAAGAGGTGAAGAGGAAAAATGATTTGGCACAAAGGCTGTGCACATCTGGAGAAGCAGTCTCAGTGAAAATTTATGAAGCCATGTGTCCTAACTGCCGTAGCATACCCGTGTTCAGAGCCTGCACCTTCCCAAAGACAGAGTCACTGGCATGGGAGCTGCACAACCAAGTTGCTAAAGACTTGAGCCAGCCTCCTGGATGGAAACAAAAGAAACCCTAGTCTAACCGAAGAGCTGTACCAGGAAAAAGACTCACCCCCTCCTCACCTGCAGGTGCCTGAGCTACCTCCTGGAGATCTCCCAACAATCTAAACCTGGCCAGGGGCACTCGCTCCATCTCATTACAGCTGAATGGGTCACTTCATAGGCACATACACTGAGATACCATCAGGTCTAAGTCCGTTTTATATCCTGAAATCCCTGCTCACCTTTCCAGGCAGACAAGCCCATTTCCCGTACTAATGTCCTACCCACAAATGGATGGCTCAGGCTTCATTTTACACAATGGCTCTGAAATGGGGAGGGAGAGAAAGGGGGAAACAAAACAAAAAACTGGGTATAAATCAAATTGTGAATGTGAGAGTACACGTGTGTGCATACCCCTATGTGCAAAGGGAATTGTTTTAAATACAATAGGTAAGCTTGCTTTTTCAAAGACTCCCCTCTTGGAATAAATCATTTAGGTTCTTTTTTTTCTTTTCTGTTTTTTTTTTTTATTTTGTATGAATTTTTACCTGGGTTGTTTCTTGAAGTGAAAAATACACCTTTAATCTGCAATTGTTCAGCTTTTAGGAACTAAAAATAATCCTAACGACAATGGTGAATAATTATTGAAAACAATGATATTGATTGGCAATTTTCCTCCTTTCTTGACCTCTGATCTAAAACCAAGGCCCTTCTGCAAAAGGCTTCCAAGTGACTTTTTATTAGATAGATTTATTTACATAACATAGTGAGCAGAGTTTCAGGAAACTCACTCCAAGGACACCTTTTCATTTGAACTAAAGCAGAGTTTGGAAGGCTATGCAGACAACCCAGTGACTTTGTAGAGATATTCCAAAGAACTGACTACAAAATAAACCTCCTTATGATTTGGGGGCTTTGTTTCCAATTTTGCCTCTTTTTTCCCCACAGGTTTTAAAGTGCTCCACACCAGCTGAATAGAATTCAAGTTCCATGCATAACATATTAGCCCTCTTTTATCACACCACCACACATTGCTCCCGGTGTGATGACTTATGAAAATGTGCCCATTGTATATGCAATCATCCAGCAAACTAAACACCTGCCTTCTTAAAAAGGAAGGCTGGCCTATGCCCGACCCTAAAAGTCAACAACCAGATCTTTCCGTTGGGCTGGAAAAAAGGAGGGGCAGGTATTCGAAATGTCAAAGCCCTATATTTTTAATACCCAGGGCCCCCATTTTAAGTTTGAGAGGCATCAGCAAAGAGCATCCTGGCATGTCTTAATGGCTGCCAAGGGATGAAGAGTGATTAGACAGATGCTAGTGCCCAGCTGTTTCCAGCTCCACTGAGGTCAGAGCAAGAAAGAACATTTTAGATCATTAAGAGGAGGGATTTAATTAAGGCAAAAGAATAGAAAGTGGTTAAGAGCTAGAAACTTTCACAGAGAAGATGCTCAATATATATCAGGTCAATAAGTGATTGAATAAATGGATGGATGCATGGATGGATGGAGGAAAGGTTGTAGGATCCTCGTTCTTAGATTTATTGGGTTCACTCCTAAACATATCTGAGAGATGGGCGAAAGTTACTGTGATGAGCAGGTCTGCCCATTAGTTCTTTAAATTCATAAAGGGTTAAAGTTCTGCAAACATCTTATTATGGGTCAACTCTGCTATGCCAGACACTGTGTACCAGACCCTGGGAATTCCTCCAAGGAGCTTATAGCCTAGTGGAAGAGAAACACTTAAACACAGAGTTCTACTGATTAAAGAGGCATTTATGAGGGGACGCTACATAGAATTTAGAGTAGAATAGTAAATTTTGCTTCTGAATTCAATCAGTAGATTGAACACATGCATTTATTGACACATTTTAAATTAATTCATCCAGGAATCAAATATTTATTGAGTACTGTCTCTATTCTAGGTATATTCTAGACACTTGGAGGCATGGCAATGCACACAACAGACAAAATTTCTGCCTTCTAGGGACAAAGCAGACAATAAATAAATATATAATGTGTCAGGTGGTGATAAATGCTCTAATGAAAAATAAAACAAGAAAAGGGGTACAGATATTGAGTAGGGTTTTGATTTATATAAGCCTATGAAGGATAGCCTCTTCAATAAGGTGACATTTGGGCAGGGATCTGGAAGAAGTAAGAGAACAAGCTATACTGCTGTATGGGAGAAAAGCGGTCTAAGGAGGAAATAGCAAGTGCAAAAGCCCTGAGGTCAGAATGAACTTAAGAGTCTTCCAACTACAGCAAGGAGACTAATGCTGCTGGAACAGAATGTATGTGGAGGAGAGTAGAAGGAGATGACATTAAATTTTATAGATTTTTTATCTGAGTGAGAGTGGAAATCACTGGACAGATTTGAGCAGAGGATGACATGATATCACTTATGTTTTAAATGGATGGCTCTGGCTGCTGTGAAGATAATTAACTGTAGGGGGACAAAGATGGAAGTATGTAGACTAATTAAGAGATTATTGCAATAATGTAGGTGAGAGATGATGCTGTCCTCCTGAATTTGGGATTGGAGAACATGAGAGGTGGTTGGGTTTTGGATATTTTTTGTTGGGACAGCTGGAAAAATTTTCTGTATATATTGGATATGGAGTTAGAGGGTATAAAAGGTCAAAAAAAAGGAAAAGAGAGAGAAAGACAGGATAAACCCAAACTCTGGAGTCTAACGAACTGAAAGAATGGAAATGCTATTTCCTGAGTTTGGGAAGGTTGCAGCTCCAGAAGAGGGGAAATAAGGTATCTGTTCCAGACAACTTAATTATGTGGTGCCTGTTTGACACCCAAGTGGAAATGTCAAGTCAGCAGTGGCCTATACAAGCCTGAAATTCAGGTGGAAAGCTGGAGACATACATTTGAAGTCATGAGCATTTGGATAATATTTAAAGCTATAAGAATGACTAGAGTATGTGTAAATAGAGAGAAGTACTCAAGGACTGAGCCCTCCAACATGTGGAGATTAGGAAGCAAACCAGCTTTTCTGGTTCAGAAAAGCAAAAGGAATAATAATTTAATTCTTGACTCAGCTGTGAACACTATTACATGGTCATTATAATCCAACTAATAAATATTGACTTACCCAAAAATTTACCATGGAACTCCATATTAATAGAAAGAAAGAAAAACAGAAGTTATAATATATATAATTATATATTAATAGAATTGTGAAAGTGACGAATCATTATCTCCAAAAGTAGGATAGCAATTAATATAAAAAATTATAAAAATAAATAAATCAGTACAAAGATGATATATACAAATAGAGAGGTAAATACCAGGAGAAAAAGCTAAAGAAGTAGGTGACTTTCTGTGGGCCGGAGAAATATGGAGAAGGAAATAATGGAATAAGGGACTACTTTTTATCATTAAAACTTGAATACATCTGCTAATGCATGTGGTATATCCACATATAATGGAGTATGTATTAGTTAGGGTTCTCTAGAGAAACAGAATCAACAGGGAACACTTGCAAATATAAAATTTATAAAAGTGTCTCACGTGACCGCAGGAATGCAGAGTCCAAAATCCACAGGGCAGGCTGTGAAGCCGATGACTCCGATGAAGGGTCTGGATGAACTCCACAGGAGAGGCTCACCAGCCGAAGCAGGAATGGAACCTGTCTCCTCTGAGTCCTCCTTAAAAGGCTTCCGGTGATTAGATTTAGCATCACTAATTGTAGAAGACATTCCCCTTTGGCTGATTACAAATGGAATCAGCTGTGGATGCAGCTGACGTGATCATGACCTAATCCTATGAAATGTCCTCATTGCAACAGACAGGCCAGCACTTGCCCAATCAGATAAACAGGTACCACAACTTGGCCAAGTTGACTCATGTCCCTAACCATGACAGAGTATTATCCAGCTTTAATAGAAATGAATTACTGATACCTGCCACAACACGGATGAACCTTAAAAACATTGTTAAGTGAAAGAAGTCAGTCACAAAAGATCACATATTTTATGATTACACTTAAATGAAATTCCAGAATAAGCAATAGAGACAGAAGGAAAGTAATCATTTCCAGGGGGTTGGGGAAGTGGGAAATAAAGAGTGACTGCTAATTGGTATGGGGTTTCTTTTGGGGTGAAGAAAATGTTCTGGAATTTGTGGTGGTGGTTGCACAAACTTATGAATATACTAAAAGCCACTAAATTATGTGCTTTGGAAGGGTGAATTTTATGGTATAAGAGTTAAATTTTATTAAAAAGTTAATATAACTACTTGAAATCTTAATCTATGCAGAAGTATTATTAAAAAATAGTATTAGACTCAAACTCCTGAATTACCTTTGCAACAGGTAAGGAAACCCACAGCTAATTTAAACCCTACTCTAGGATTCATATTATATATATATATATAATATATATATATATTTTAACATGGGCAGGCACCGGGAATTGAACCCAAGTCCTCTGGCATGGCAAGCAAGAACTGTGCCTGCTGAGCCACTGTGGCCCACCCTCACATTATATTTATCTTGTGATTAAAGGAGCTTAAACCACTGTTTTAGTTCCCTAAGTTTGCTGGAATGCAATACACCATGACGGACTGGCTCTTATAAGGGGATTTATTTAGTTACAAATTTAAGTTCCTTGGAGGAAAGGCAGCTAGCTTTCATTGAGTTTCTGTGTCACATGGGAAGGCACAAGGCGACATCTGCTGGCCTTCTATCCTGGCTTCTGGGTTCCAGTGGCTTTCCCTGGGGCATGTCTTATCTGTGTCTCTAAAGGTCTGGTTCTGAGCTGTTGAACTTTCTTCTGACCTCTCTTTTTTAAGCCTCCAGCTAATTAAATTAAATGTCACTCATTGCGGAAGGCATTTCCCTTAGCTGAGGGCAGATGTAATCAGCCACAGTTGAATTTCACATTCTAATGATTTAATTCCACACCAACAAAAGGGCATCATTACCTGGCCAAACTGACACCTGAACTTAACTACTACACCCATGAATTACAGCTGACTTCAAGCAGTGGCAATTAAGTTGATGAAAGCAGAGATGATGAAGGAAGGTGTCTTCCACTTCAGTTTTGCCTTCCAGATCTCACTGGTGGATAGTACCCGCTCATAATATATGGGGCCTCATGTAGAATAAAAATATGGAGCCCCTTGTTCAAAAAACAGGGAAGAAGTGCAGTTATAGGTACTAAAGTACAAAGCTTTTTCCTTTCCCCTAAGGTCTTTCTCTTGATTTGTCTTGGTGTTTTTAATTTGCTATTTAATGCTTTCTAAGAAGAAAATCAAATCTTTAACCTATTAGCATAAGTTTTACTCTTCATATTTCTGTCATTCAATGCCAGTTTCAAATGCAAATATAATAGCATTTAACTCATAAGTGGAATCATCATAATTATACAATTCATATTTTACAGCTTGTAATGCATATGTATTTCATTCTTACCAGAACAGTGAAAACCCTGCACAAAACTAAGTTAACTGTTTTTGGTTCACTTCTTGATATGTGTGTATTCCATCAACACACTCTACCTTCAGCTTACTGACTAGCAAGAAAGGGCTTAAAAAGAAAAGGAACTATGAGTTGTGCTATCTTTCCTTTTCCTTATATGTCATTATTTTCAGCCTAAGTTGTTGGCTAATAGAAGAAAGTAAGAAGTGGGCAAGTAGGAAAAGATATGATGAGGGTTCCTTATTATGCCTTTTCCTTCTTTTTCTATAAGAAACAAGTTCTGATACAAACACAAAGTGTGGCCTCCTGGGGCTGTCATCAGACCCTGCTTTCTCAATTGTAGAGATAACACACTTACCTTTACTAGCTTTGAGTTCTGCTGAACTCCCATGTGGGTCCATCAGATTCAATGCTCACGAGGCTTCCTGAAATCTGTCTGCAAACAAGAAAGCAAGAAACAGCAGAGGACATGCATAGTGTATATATGTCCTTGGCTCATGTATCTGCTCCATTGTCCCATTGGACTTTACTTACAAAACACAAATTCAAAGCTAAAATTCTAGAGAATTTTAGAACAATGACAGCAGAGCATTAAAGCAAACCCAGTGCCCTTCTGAGTGTAGAGTTCCTACACAACTGCACGCGTTACCTGATGAGAAGCCCGTGCTGCTGGTGGAACCCAATTAACATCCAGAGCCCCAACTTTAAGAGAGCCTGGAAAATGTGATATTTTGCTTTCTAGTTTCTGCAGTACATGCATATTTATATTTTTATATATTTTATATTTCCAAATATATTTACATATTATATATTTATATATATAATAGGCAATAGAATCAGATTCTGAATGCCAATTATCTATGCAACAAACTCTCATTCATTTCCTTTCCCCTACTATGTTTTCTTTCCCCCTCTTGACCTTCTTTCTCTTTTCTCTCTTTCTTTCTTTTCCCAAAGAAATTTTCATTAGTCAAATCCCTGTCTCCTGAATAAATCATATTTGTTTCTGTCTTTCTATTATTTTGTCAGTAATTTTCTTCCTTAGTAAGTTTAATCCTTACCCCACACTCCTAAAATTCCTGTCTTCAATTTTGAAATGAAGTTCTGCCCTCTTTTCAAAACCTTCTCTGGTTATAGCAAACTAAAGTGGACCTCCTCTGAGCATTAAAACTCTTCTCCAACAGGAATAAGGCAGGAATCATGCTGTTTTTGCTTTGTTATTTAAATGTATCTTATCACCTATGTTGGTTTGTCATTTCCACTAGATTATGATTGTTTTTTTTTTTTTACTTCAAGAATTGTCTTACATTTCTTTGATATTCTTCTGAGACTCTGTTACTGCTGTGTCCATAATAATTGCTGAATGGAGGAATAAATAAATGCAAACATGAATGAATAAATGAGTGTGAATGAGTAAATAAACTGAGCTTAGTTCAGTTTGAAGGCCTATGAATTTTTTGTTTTGTTTAAAGGGCCGTGAATTTACTTCTTCTGGCCACACTTTCTCCATTTATTAAATTGAGATATTTTGGGCATCACCCTACTTTGTCATGAAAATTTGCATTTTTAGCACAATTCTTAGAATTCTTTGGGGGGAAATAACTATACTAGTATAGCAATTTTACTATACCTTTTCCTACTTTCTCCACTAGGAAGTTGGAGACATGGAAATAATATTTAAAATATTTATTCGTATCCCTATTAAGTTAATGCTCTATCTTTAATGCAAAAACAAAATTGTCGAAAACCTTGGTATGTCTTGAAAATAAAAATATACTTCTATTTCAAGATATAGCAGCAGTTTCACTGATTTTTCTGTATATAATCTAGTTCTCCAAGTCTATGCCCTACATTATACCTAAGTTTAAGGGCTGCCTCAGACACAAAATGAGTATAAATTTAGGTACACTGCCAGTGGCTTGGAAATGGCAAAAAAAAAAAAAAAATACAATGTTTATAGAAAATTGGTCTTTCTATTACCTTTCAAAGAGAGATAGATGGCTCACAAAATGGCCCCATTCAAGTGTGAAGCTTTGATGGAGTGTTTGAGTTAGGCTCCCTTCCCATTCACCCCCTGCCCCAAAACAGAGCACTGTCCAACCCGTGTCTGAACAACACCAATTCATCACTGAAATGAACCCTCCAAGAAGGACCCTAACCTGAATGCATATGGGAAATGATGAAGGATCTTAGCAAAGCTGATGTGTGCATTTTAGATTAATAATTAAAGGACATAGGGACTCAGAGAAGTTAACTGATTTGCGCTAGGTCATATACTAGCAAGTGAAAGAGTTTGAACCTAGGCCTTCTGTCAGTTAGACCAATAAGCTTTCCATTTTCTAGGACTTATCTTTCATTTATAGTGTGGTGGAGGATGGCGTAGGGGTTCTTACAGCATATAAGGATTTAGAGATGACCTCTAAAGTTGCTATCAGCATTCACTATTTTGACCCTAAATACAAACCAGACTTTCAGAAACATTAGAAAGTGCAAAATGCAAAAAGACAACAATGAACCCAATTGCCATTTTCCCCCATTTTACTCATGCCCAGTTGGACAGATAGATCTTACATACTGACAGCATCTCAACTCCACACCTAGTGCATTCAGTCCCTTCATTTTCCACAAGAAATTTCAAGTACACTTGGTTATTTTGTGTTTTTATTTTCTAGGCTTTGTTGAAATTTACTTGGGAAAATGAAGAAGATTTAACTTCCACATCTCTAACCCTCCAGGTCTGTAGAATTAGAGAACATAACCCAGGCCTGCTGATAGAATTCAGAATACATTTGCCCAATCTAATCTCTGCTCTGTTTTAGGATCCTCAATACTTCTTTTATTCAACCTTCGTTGGTGGGACTATATTTTTGAATCCCAAATAGGGTACAAGGTCTGACAAGTATGCATATCCATATGAATCTGCTAATGGAGGGCACTGGGAAAGGATACTAAGCTATCTCAGAATCTGGGGTGTGCACTTGTCATGGCTATGGATTGCCACAGAAGTCATGCTCCAACTTTTCTAAGTCTCTTTCCCACCCCCAGCACCTCTCCTATCCTCACTTTCAGCAGCAACATTTTCTCCACTTTAACTGGAATTGATGCCAAACTTAAAAGTCTCTCAATTTTCTTCTGTGCACATCGGAATATATCAGTGTCTTCTACCCAATCTTCTCTTCCTTCCCGTTTCATATGAAGAAGTATTCTTACTCCTTTCCCTGGCTGGATGTCCCATCAGGGTCCTAGTGCACTCCACCCATGCCCTGGGGGCTGTTTTTCATTTCCCTTTGCACCATCAGCCTCTTCTTTTCCACTTGACCAACCAGTCTTCTTAGAAACGAACTGTAAACACCAAATTACTCCAAAGAGTAGTCTATACTTGCTGGTTCCCTTTTTCCTCTCCCAGTGATTGCTCAGTCCATTGCAATTTGCCCCTGTCCCTCCTCATGGCTATCAAACTTATGGAAATTGAATGTCAGTCCCCAGAACCTCTTGAATGCCAGAATAATAGTCACGACTATTAATAACAACATTAAATAGCATCTATAGGGCAGGTCAGTGTGTTAAGTGCTCTCCCTGTGCTATCTCATTTAATCTTCACAACTCTCGAAAAAGAAACCAGAGTAAATAATGGAAGGTCACAGCTCAGAGGTCACATAAATATCCTTGGGAGAACAGAAGTGTTAGTTGCTCTCATTATACCGAATTGGTTTAAATTCCAATTCTTGCACTTCTTATTAGCTCTCTGACATTGTATAAGTCAAGTTACTTCTCTGTAGCTCAGAGAAGTTTCCTCTTTTGTTGAATGGGGATGACAAGGAATACCTATCTCATAAAATTCTTGTGAGTAGCAAAAGCAGTTGTTACATGTTAAGGACCCCCACAGGGCCTGGCATATAGTAGGTGTTCAAAAGACACTATTTCCCCACCCTTGATTTATTTGAAATATCCCCATAGTACAAAACCACTGGCCCACCATTTAAAGTACACAAGTTATTTAACTACAGTGAGAAGAAATCTTGGGACATGAATTTCATGTAATAACATCGTGGTTATACAGGTTGGTGTTTTCCACTATGACCTCCTTAAAGCATTGCTCAATTTCTTGCAATCCTAAAATAGGTGAACCAGCTCTGTCTATAACCCCCATTGTAATTTATTCTCACTTTTTTTCTGACTTCATTTTCCTTTTCTGGTATAAACTGGAAGCAATTTCCCTTAAGTTTTATGTATTCCTGAGGTGGAGAGTTTTATTTTTTTTCTGAGTGGTTCATGATGTACCACTTGATCATAGGAAAAAATATCCAGGGCCATACAATTTTTCTACTCGAGCTAAGCCTTTACATCTTTTTACATCTTCTTAGTCTTCCTCAATTTGAGATATTTTGAATTTTATCACCTCTCTTCTCATCACGGATTATCCCGGCGTCCCTACATCCTGTCCCGTGCACCAGGCCCTCAATCCCACCCACTGTGGACAGAAGGTCTTTGTTTACTCCAAGCTTGAGAAGCAAATCCCACTGCAGGTCCAAATCTGGCCCACAGAAATGTTTTGGGTGGAATGCACAATATTCTTAATTTGATTTCGTAGCTAACATTTCAAATGAAACTGCACGTGGTAGTTAGATTCAGTTGTCAACTTGGCCAGGTGAAGGCACCTAGTTCTGTTGCTGTGGACATGAGTCAATGGTACGTGAACCTCATCTGTTGCTGATTACATCTGCAGTCGGCTAGGAGGTGGGCCTGCTGCAATGAATGACGTTTGACTTAATTGGCTGGTGCTTAAATGAGAGAGCACAACATAGCACAGCCTAAGTAGCTCGGCGTTCCTCATCTCGGCACTCGCAGCTCAGCCCAGGTCTTTGGAGATGCAGAAAGAAGTCACCCCGGAGAAAGTTGTTGGAACCCAGGGGCCTGGGGAGAAGATCAGCAGAGACCATCCTGTGCCTTCCCACGTAAGAAAGAACCTCAGTGGAAAGTTAGCTGCCTTTCCCCTGAAGAACTAACAAAATAAATCCCCTTTTATTAAAAGCCAATCTGTCTCTGGTGTGTTGCATTCCGGCAGCTAGCAAACTAGAACACTGCACATAAAATTACAGACCTGACTATGCTAAATCCTTATTCCTTAAAACTAACACCTGGCTGGAGCCTGCTCTTCAAGCAATCCCCTTCACTTCTTCTATCCCCCCCACCCCCAAAATGAGAAACAAAGTCAGTCTCCATGTATCATTTCACATGAGTACGCTAATGTCCTCTGTAGGTTTTGAATCTGCACCCCCTGCTTTGGCCCCTAACGTATTAGGGATTTTTAAACCATGCTGCAGTTGTGTGGCGGGAGGCACTGGCAACCCTGGAACAGGAGGCACTGGTGTTCAGGCGCTCTTCTCTGCCCCAATACTACTTCCCTGGCTCCTCCCTCAGCTCTTTGGAGACTCTCACCTTCTGCAAGACCCCATCCTCCCTCACACCCCTCATCCCTATTGTGTATACAGATGATGTTAATCTTGAATACCAGCAATATTATAAGCATATTGTGCTGGTTTGAAACTGTTATGTACCCCAGAAAAGCCATGTCCTTTGACCCTGATCAGTATTGCTGGGTAGGATCTTTTGATTAGGTGGTTTCCATGGAGATATGTCTCTACCCATTCAAGGTGGGGTTGCTTACTGGAGTCCTTTAAGAGGGGACCATTTTGGAAAAAGCTTTAGAACCTACAGAGCCCACAGAGCCAGAGATCTTTGGAGATGCAGAAGGAAAATGCTCCCAGGGAAGCCTTATGAAATGAGAGGCATGGAGAGAAAGCTAGCAGGATTTGCCACGTGTCTTCCCAGCTAACAGAGGTGTTCCAGACACATCAACCTTTCTTGAGCCAAGATATCTTTCTATGGATGCCTCAGTTTGGAAATTTTTATGGTCTTAGAACTGTAAACTTACAACTTAATAAATTCCCTTTTGAAAAGCTGTTCCATTTCTGGTATATTGCACTCTTATAGCTTTAGCAAGCCAATACACACATGGACAACAAATAGAATGTAATTAAGTTGAGTAAAGCATGGTTTTGTAACAAGAGATAACCAGACATTTGTATGAGGATATAATATGGACTGGCTTGATGCCAGCCAAGAGGAGCACTCTGTTGATTAGAATATTGACGACCAGACTTCTGAGGCATTAAAACAGTGCAGATGCTGCTTCAGTGGGCACCGGGTAGAGGGAGATTGATACCTGGTCACTCTAAGTCCTGGCTCCAGTGCCCTTGACATGCTGCGAGGTTTGCTGCTGTCCTCACTACACCATGACAGTGCCTCTTGCTTACAGCTTTAGACTCTCTGCTGATGTTTCACTGGACTGGCTCCAGAGACCTCTTGGTAAATTACCTAACTGTGGTATAAACATACCATGGAATATTGTACTGCTGTAGGAAGGAATGAAGTCACAATGCAACAATGTGGATGAACCTTGAGGACATTAAGTTGAGCAAAATAAGCCAGAAACAAAAGGACAAATAATATATGGTCTCACTAACATGAACTAACTATAGCAAGTAAACTCTGGGAAGTAAATCTGAGAGCACAGATGTGCTAACTTTGAAATTGTTGTGTACCCCAGAAAAGCCATGTTCTTTAATCCTGACTCAATAATGTGGGGTGGAAAATTTGATTGGATTGTTTCCATGGAGATATGACACATCCAGTTGTGGGTCTTAATTAGTTTATTGGAGTACTTTTAAAGGGGAGACATTTTGGAGCAAACCCAGTTGCTTCAGAGGTGACACAGAGACCTTTGGAGATGCAGAAAGAAAACGTGCCCTAAGGAGGTTGTTTGAAACCAGAAGCCAAAGGACTCCAGTAGACACTAGCCACATGCCTTCCCCAGGTGGACCTATCTTGAGTCAAGTATCTTTCTCTGGATGTCTTTGTTTGGATGTTTTATGGCCTTAGAACTGTAAACTTGTACTTAATAAATTCTCTTCATAAAAGTCAATCTATTTCTGGTATATTGCATTCTGGCAGTATTTAACAAACTAAAACAACAGGTTATTGGGAGATAGAAAAAGGGTAGAGAATAGGCAATTGATGCTTATGGAGTACAGAATGTTTAATAAGGTTGAGTGTAAAGGTTCAGAAATGGATAGTACAATACCGTGTGATGATAGTACAATACTATAAGTGTAAGTAACAGCTGAATGTGAGTAAGGTGGAAAGAGGAAGGTTTCCATCTTATATGTCAACAGGAGAGCTAGAGGATAAAAACTGTGATAGTATAGCTTAGCAAAACCTACAGTGGATAATAATGTCGGCTAATAGTCCAAATATAAGAAAGTTGTTCTTACATGGGCTAGAACAAACATATCACTATTGCAAGATGTTAATAATAGGGTGTTATATGGGAAAAATGCAATTAATGCAAACTAAGTCTATTGTTAACAGTAACATTGTAATATTTATTCATTAATTATAACAAAGGAACTATAACAAAGCCAGATGTCAATAATAGGGGGCTATAAGGGAGATAAGGGAGAGCTATCAGATTTTTTTTTTCAGAAGAAATGGGAATGTTCTCATATTGACCACATGGTAAATGCACAACTATGTGATTGCACTGAGAGCCATTGATTGTACAGTTAGGATGGATTGTATAGTGTGTGAATACAGCTGTTAAAAAAAAAGGTAACCTGCCTGCCTTGTGTTCGTCCTTAAGCTAATGGATTTTAGAGACTCTTGTATCCTTCACCCTTAAATGTCTTGTGTACCTTTGCCTTGGTCATTGCATATTAGTTGTGTTGGCAGCTTGCAATTAAGCAAGCAAATAATTGAACTGAGCATTCAAATTATCATCATGTTAAATCTGCTTTCAACTGTTGAATTTACTTTTTTTTTTTTTTTTGCATGGGCAGGCACCTGGAAACGAACTTGGGTGTCCAGCATGGCAGGTGAGAACGCTGCCTGCTGAGTCACTGTGGTCCACCCCTGATTAACTCTTATGTCAAGAATTATCACCCCATCTTATTACTGGGGTCTTCTCCTCTATACCATTAGTCAGTCAAACAGAGGTGTTTTCATAACATATTGCCTTTAGAAACACTCTGTGAAGTTTATTACCTAAAGTGCTTAGAGGAAGGTTTCAATTCAATTCCTACTTCATCCAACTCTATGAACATAGCGGCAACTGGCACCAATGAAAAGCAAATGCTGGGAGACTTGGAGCAGAAGAGCTCATCCTCCTTCAAGGCCCAGGAAAGCTCTTACTTTATACATCCTATACCTACTATTTGCTAAACTTTGTGCCGGTTTTGTGATATTAGGAAGTGTGGAGAGGGGAGAAAAAAGGGAATTGAGATTCTAAAATGTTACCAGGGTCTTCAAAGTCCATCTCATTCAACTCCATTAATTTACTCATGAAAATATTCTCTTCGTCCTTCCAGGGGTGTTTTTCCTCTAAGTGAAACACAGCATCATTCCTTTCTGAGCTTAAAGATCAGCTAGGGAGCTGAGAGCTTTAGAATACCTGTGGCACCCATGGCTGGGCCTCCTGTGTATATGCAGAAGCCCATATACTGGGTGCATGTATGTGTGCACATCTTGTGCCTGGGTGGGTGAGAAGTATGCAGGTGGGAGTCAGAGGGTGTTTTGATGGCTGTGCAGATATTTGAGGGTTGTAGAGCAGTTTAAGCAGAAAGCTTTATCTCCTATAACATAGCAATAAAGGATATGCATGAATGGATGCATTTATACATTTAGGAATCCATTATAACTTGTGTCCTTCAGTTTTAAGAGAATCTCTTGTCAGGAACCTTTGTTCCCTGGATAGGATATCACCATTCAGAGAAAACAAAAACCGAGAGAAATCGTTTTGATTTTTGCTACACAGGGAGTGTGAACTTTCAGGTTCATAAGTTTTATGCAAATGGGATTCATGAGCCTGCCATAAATGAATTTTTTCTTGTTGTGCTCCTAGCTGGCAGTCCTGGAGTCTTGATCTCATTACACTGTGGATACACAAAACCATCTATTTGAAAACTTCTATTGTGTGGTCTCAGAAATTGCTTGCAGGCAAAACTGCCACTGGAATAGCAATTTGCATGGTCTTGTTCCTCCATCCTGATTCAGGCTATGCAGACGGGAGTCTCCGGGGATTGCTATTGGGTTCAGAATATGGAGGGCTCCTTAAATTGTGATATCGCCCTCAAACCCCTCCTTTTCTGGACTTAGGTTGGCCAGGCCAAGAAGCATTAGTAGCACTTTTTTCCAAAGGCCTCCCTAGGGTGAACTTGGAAGAACTTTTTCTTTCTAGGATTGTCCTTTTGTCTCCTTGAAAACTCATCTCCATTCTCTCTTCTGCCAACTTTACCTTTTCTGGGAATCCTTTTCTGACCCCATCTTCCCATACTCTCTGTGCAGAGCTCAGAGTGCTCACCTTTTGGTCTTATCGAACTTTTATTGAGGTGTGCTCAGAACAATGTGCTAAGAACTGAGGCTCCTTAAGTCAGCAAGATTTGACCCCTGTCCTCAGTGATATCACAGTCTCCTAGAAGAGACAGGCTTGTAAAGAAACCATTATAAATGTCAGGACAAGTAGAGTCTAGAGGAACATTGAAGAAACCCAAAGGGTCTACAGGATGAAATGGATTGGGAGAGGTGGGATGGAGGGAATTTGTCAGAGGCAGCAAGGTAGATGCTGAGGCAGATAAAGGGGAAGTATATTACAAGCATAAGTAATAGCATTAGTTCTTTCAGTGAGTATTTATTGGGCACCTACTATGCATCAGGTACCGTTCTAGGTCCTGGGGATAGAGAATGAACAAAACAAGGTCTTGCTTTCATGGAGCTTATATTCCAATGGGGGAAAGACAAACAGTCACGATAGATAGATAGATAGATAGATAGATAGATAGATAGATAGATAGATAGATAGATAGATAGAAATAGCATGTGCAAATGTATTAAGGCATAAGATGGCATGCTGTATTTGGGAAACTGCAGTAAAACTTGTCACTGGAGTGTACAACTCAGGGAAGGTGGGAGAATGTCAGAAAAGGAACTATTTTCTTACTTCCCACTGCAAGTTCCACTATTGTAGAACTAAGAACTCATAAATGCTTGTCTTATTGAAACCCAAGTCCTCAGAAGATAGGGAAGAACCCAGCAGCCCTCTAATTTCGCTCATTTTATTGAAGCCTGACTGTGGTTCTCAGTCCTAGGTTCAGATAGCAGAGGATAATCTTGCTTGAACTCTCCTATAGCACCATTTCTTACAATTAATTCAAGACTCAGTCCTCTGGGCAGAATCGGCTGAACAGGGAGCCTTGTCTGAGCCTGGTTACCATATTTTACATTTTGTCCCTTATTTCCTGTCTCATAGGTTAGGTTGGTGTCTTGCATTTAACATAACATCTTTTAAGACTCTGGAGTGTCCCCATGTTCTCAGAGTGCATGCTGATACTGACCCCTGTTCCATCTAGTTAAAGAACAGCTAGAATATACAAAGCAGCAGAATAACAAGATCAGATCTGAAGAACAGAATTTGGTGGTAGTGTGGAGGAAAGGCTTAGCACTGGAGGCTGGAGTGTGGTTGACGATCGAGTAGGGAGTCAGTTGGAAGGACATTGAGAAATTCAGGTGAGAAATGATATCTGCCCAAACAAAGGCTGTGGCAGTGGGACAAGCAAAATTGTGACAGATTTGAGAGCGTTTGGCAGGGAAAATTAACAGGACTTTGTGATTACCTGGATGCAAGAGCTAAGGAAAAGGGAGGCACCAAAGATAATTCTAGATTTGGATTTGTGTGACTGAGCAGGGTGATAGTGACATTAATTGGGTCAGAAAATAAAGAGGAAGTGCAGGTTCTAGCAAGAGAAGTGCTTAAATGCAATTTCTTTGGGGCATGTTAAGTTTGTCAGTCCTATTGGATATGCTATAATAATTTGGATATGGGGAGGGAAGGGGACAAATGTTTATGAGCACTTCCACGTACCAAGTACCAAGATGAGTGCCTTAAATGTTCTCATGTAAAAGCCTGAAAAACATATCTTCTTAAACTTAGTTTACACATGAGGAAACAGGAATTTATTGATATTGAGTAATTTATCCAAGTTCACCAGTTAGAAAGGCAAGAATGGGAATCTCAAGCCGGGCATCATATGATTCCACAATTCTAGAGTTAATTAACCAAGTCTAAACGACACGTAAACATGTGGGAGTTGTCAGTGCATAGATGATAGTCGCACTGTAGTGAGATTTACTGTTTCTGTGATTTTTGTCCCTGGATGATAAGCTCCTTGAAGCCAAAGATCAAGTTGCATACTTTTTTACATGTTTGAGCAGCAGTAATAATGAATGGATGAGCATAAAGCAAAAGTGAAAGACTGGGGAAATTTGTTTTCCCTGCTTGGATCTTGCTTTTTCCCTCCATCATCATACTGCTGATAAAAACCTCTTCTCAGCCAGGTTTCTTTGTTCTAACTGTGGTAAAGTAAACCATGCTAGTATTTATTGTGCTTTAGAATGTGCACTACTTTATAGGGGTTGTTCCTTTTAAGGCTAATAACTTTAAGAGATAGGTAGAGCCCCTCCTTCTTTCCTTCCTTCCTTCCTTTCTATTTTTTTTCCTAATTTATAAGTGAGAAAACTGAGGCAAAGAAAGGATGAGAAACTTTCCCAAAGTCCCCATTGTGGACAGATGAGTTAAGATTCAAATCCAGGGCTTGCTCTCACAACTGAGCTTTTCTACCACCACACACAGATCTGAATTCCCTACTGGATTGAGCTAGAGCTCCATATCTCCTCCACCTTCCTGGTAAAAGGGAGGATGATGTCATCCCTTGATTGTCTAAAAAAGCTCTGGAGAGAGTGTTCTCCCCAAATAGAAGGGGAGAAGGATGGAAGTGTGAGAGGGAGGGAGGAGTTTGTGGCTGTCCTTAAATTATACCAGGTAAAATGTTACCAACTTGGCCCACAAATCAGGGCTGCCCTGCCTAGAATGCTGGCAGCCACAGATGGCCTGTGCTCAGTCTGCAGGCAGCTGGGCCCAATTTGTCGAGTGGTGAGCCTGGCTCCTCATAAATAAAAGATGGGAGCTTTTTCCTTTCTTACACCCAAGGAAATAATTGAATCTCACAAATGACTCTTCTTTAAGACCCCAAAATCTTTCTACCATGATACTACTGAGCACATACCTTATGAAGAGTCCCTGCAAGGAATCCTTAAATAGCCAAACAAGCAGCACACAAATGTCCCTGACTCCATTCATGTGCCCCATCGGAACAGAAGGCGGGGTAGCCCACGTGCGTTCATTTTGCACACTTGTACTGCAACACTGAACCGAAGGACAGGCATCTCATTGCTGCCCTCTCATCACCCGCTTCCCATCCTCATCAGCTGGGAGCTGAAAGCAATTCCTGTCACCAGCTGAGACTCATCATTATATTAAATCTCGAAATGTCCTGAGTCTGAGCTCAGCAACAATTTTTAAAAGCTATGTGGGACTGAGCAGGGAATGCTAGGGGCATGGTATAGATGGCATAGGGAGAAAATTAGGAATCTTTATTCCAGTTAACCTGGCTCATGAACATCATTCTGTCCCTGGTTTCTTGGATTTTTTTCTCCAGTTCTGAAAGTTTAGGTTTAGGGTCTTTCTGAGGATGACAGGAATGATTATTTGGGTATATGGCTTCGCGGTTTTAGATTAAATGCCAGTCTGGGAATTCTTTTTTAAAAAAGTCTATGAAAACAGTGTTTATAGAATGTCATCTTTTAGATATTTGCTTATATTTTCAAAAATGAAACTTTGGAAGAATAAAAACTAAAATATGAATAAAAAGATACCTCTAGAGAAAGGGAGGGAATAAGATGGTGGAAAGAGGAATGGAAAATGGATTTCTCTAAATGTATCTTGTTATATGGTTTTGGTGTGGGAACCTAAATGTTCACATCAAAAAATTTTAAAAGAGATTCCTAAACTGTTGAAAGAAAAAAAGGAAGCAAATTAAACTAACTCCATATGAAGTTACTGGCTAACCACAGAGCAGAAAATTACTCTCAGTAAAGTGACCAATCCTCCCAGTTTGCATGGGACTGATCTGGGAAAACCCGTCAGTCCTGGGCAAACCAGAACATTGGTCACCCTAATAAGTGATTATAAAATCCACTATTTTGACTGTACATGAGGTCTATTCTAAGGACAAATAAAAACCACAAGCATACATGGGTGGTTCACAGGTAGAATGCTCACCTTTCATTCAGGAGACCCAGGTTCAATTCCCAGCCATGCACTGCTCTCCTCCCCGCACCCCCCCCAAAAAAAAACCCCACGAAGAAGTATTAAACCGCATATAATAGACTTAGTGCTACTTGTTTTGTTGGGGGTATTGTTACTATCATATGCCCATCAAATATTAAAGTACAATATAGTATGAGATAAATAATAACATAATTATGTTCAGGTTGTTAGGAACCAAGGTTTTCAGAGTAAGGGGGAAAAGATAGAATCAAAGAAGTTATGTGACCTTATAATCTAAAATTTGGGTTGGAAATACCAGTTTGAAGTCACGATTACATGTATGTGCTAGCTCTGTCCCCTGATAATTTTGGAATTAATGACAACCAGTAGCAATGAATACTGTGGCTCTCTGATTGTGCTATCGAAATATCAGTTCCCTCATAAAAAGAGTCAAAACTTAGAGAAACAACTGATTAAAGAAGAGGTCTGGAACTCTTGTGCCAGAAAGCAAGGAAGCAATCAAAGACTAATGAAGTCATAACAAAAGGACACCAGATTGAACTTTAAAGCAGTTACACTGACCTGAGATGGGCAATTTAAGCATCAAAAGGAATAATAACCACAATGGGTTGAAAACACTAAATATATAAAAATTATGGGTTCATATAATGCAAACAAACTATAAAAACAAATGTTTTTTGGTCACACCTCCAGATCAACAAATCATTACTATGAGTATTTATGAGGTGCATTCAAATATTTTTCCTGTTTTCCCTAAAAAAAAAAAACTTTATTTCAAGGCAACCCAATAGCTGGTGACGAAAATTCTTCTTTATAGATGAGTTATAGCCAGCAAATCCAGAAGGAATAATTGAATTAGAAAAATCATCATTTTGGAATCTCTAATGAAATAATGGATCTAAGCAATAATCAACAATGGATCCCAAAACCATTAGGTAAAAAATTAATGGTAAGATTTTATATTGGGGGATCAAATTAATACCACTTGAATTCACTGATCAGTTTTTTAAAAAAATTGAAACAACTTCAAATGTACAGAAAAGCTCCAAGTATAGTGCAAAGTATTTTTTTCCTTCAGAGAACCTACCAACATGATGTCCCATCACCTCGAAATACTTTAGTGTGTATTAACTACAATTGATGGCATAATTCAATTAAACTGTGATACAACCATTAAAATCAGAAATTAACATTGATTTATTACTGACAAAAACTATGAGTGGTCTGAGATTTTACCCTTTGTGATGTTTTGGAGCTGGTTGTACTTCAGAAAAACATGTCTTAAAGTTAATCATTTCTGTGGATGTGAGCCCTTTGTAAGTAGGACCTTTTGATGAAGTTACTTCAGTTAAGATGTGACCCAACTCAATCAGGATAGGACTTAATCCTATTACTGAAGTCCTTTATAAGAGAATGGAATTCAGACAAAGAGAGAGATAGCCATAGAGGAAGCACCCAGAAGCTGAAATCAACAGAACCCAGAAAAGAAGAGAAAGACCAGGAAATGCCACCATGAGTCTTACCATGTGGTAAAGTAAGGACAAGGATTGTCAGCAACCAGCCCCAGAACAAGTATTCAGAAGGAAACCATCACCTTGATAATACTGTGATTTGAACTTCTTTTCACAGCCTCAGACTGAGCAAATAAATTCCCATTGTTTATGCTAAACCATTTCACCATATTTGCTTAAGCAGCCTAGGAAAATAAAATATCCTACTCGTGATCTAACAAATTAACCCATCAGAGCTTCATCGATGCTAGCAAAAGACATGAAGCTCCTGTTTCACAGACAAAAGACTACTACTCACACCAGAGCAAGTGGTATGAGTAGTATATATTTGTGTCAGTTCCCCTAGTCCCCAAGTTCCATGCAGTCACGTGGATAGTCTTATATCATTGCATATATGTATAGTGGGTTGCCTCACAGGGAAAGAGCCTTGAGCTCAGGGAAGCCAAATCCTTTATAATGGGCAGTAAGCACCCAGCCCTTTGCTCTAGAGGAAGATACTATTTTTATCTTCTCTAACTGTAAGCAAGACTGGCCTTTTCTCCAGAGGGAGATTTCTGTCTTCCAGCACTGTTTGCTATATAAATATTCTTGAAAATATGGTCAGGAATAAATGGCAGTTAAGTCATTATTCCACTCACAGGATGTGCATAAACATGAGAGACATGTACTTGTCCCACAATAACTAATAATATCTAAGTCTCAGACCCATTCAATTTTGCCACTTGTTCCAACAATATTCTTTATTGCAAAGGTATTCAGATGAGAATCTTGCATAGCATTTTAGTTAGCCTATCTCTTTGATTTTATCCAGTTTAAACAGTTTTCTCAATTGTTTCCTTGACTTTCATAGCCTTTCCCTATTGAAGATTGCAGGCCTGGTATTTTGTAGAATGTCCCCCAATGTCAGTTTATCTGACATTTGTTTGTTTGCATTCTTATTATTAGACTCAGGTTATTCATCTTTGGTGGGACTATCACAGAAGTGATGCTGTGCTTTGCTCATGGCCTGCTATTCAGTGGCATATAATTTCAATTTGTCCCATTACTGGGTTGTTAGATTTGATCCATTAATTTTTATCTTCCATCTACTGTAAAGTTAGTCTTTTCCCCATTGCAATCAATAGATTTTTTGTGTGTGGGGGGGAGAGATACTTTGAAACTATACAAATATCTTTTTCCTCACCAAACCTATAATTCCATTTTTTATTGTTATCACTATGGACTCATGGAGTCCTAGTTTATTCAATGGGTTATAATCCATTATTACAATTATCTATTTTGATGCTCAAATTTTCCCAAATTTTCCAGTGGGAGCCCCTTTACATTGACTTCTGTGTCCTTGTGACATGTCCCTGTCATTCTCTGAGCATGTTCTTTACTTTCTGGCACAACCAGATGGTCTGGGATCATCTTGTTCTTTTCCTGTGGGCTTACAATCAGCCACTTTTGCAAGAACCTTGTTTTACCCAACACATTAAATCATGACAACTAAAAGGGAAGGGAGTTTTGTTTTAGAATAAAACAATTAAGGGAATAACCATTGTACTGGTTTGAAACTGTTATGCACCCCAGAAAAGCCATGTGCTTTCAATCCTGATCCAATCTTGTGGGGCCAGACCTATTGTTTAGGGTGGAAACTCTTGATTTGATTGTTTCCATGGAGATGTGACACACCCAGTTGTGGGTGTGATCTTTTGATTAGAAGGAGGTGTGACCCTACCATTCAAGGTGGGTCTTGATTAGTTTACTGGAGTCCTTTAAAAGGGGAAACATTTTGGGAAAACCTCACATTCAGATGCAGACAGCCCCAGGAGATACCAGGAACTGAGAGAGCTGACAGAAGCTCGAAAGGAACCAGAGCCAACGCAGATACAGACATTTGGAGATGCTTGGTGTGCTGACAAAGAAAGCAGATTCCTAGATACAGACGTTTGGAGATTCAGAGCCCTAGCAGATGTCACCAGTTACCATTCCTTGAGATGCTACTTAGGGTAGAAGCCACTGGAATCAGAAGCTGGAAGCAATGGAACTGGGAGCAAGGACCAGCAGATGCCAGCCACATGCCTTCCCATGTGCTAGATATCGGCCTTTATTGAGTCAAGATATCTTTATCTGGATGCCTTAGTTTGGACATTTTTATGGCCTTAGAACTGCTTTATAAAAGCTGATTCATTTCTTGTGTATTGCATTCTGGCAGCTTTAGCAAGCTAGAACAAGCACCAAATTTGGTGTGATGTGGGCCTTGTTTAGTTCTTGATTTGAGCAAATTAACTCAAAAAAGATTTTTGAGGTGATCAAGGAAATTTGAATATGAACTTGGTATTAGGTGATATGCCTGTTTGAAACTGCTGTGTACCCCAGAAAAGCCATGTTCTTTAATCCTCATTCAATATTGCTGGGTGGGATATTTTTTATTATTTCCATGGAGATGTGATCCACCCAGTTGTGGGTGGTAACTTCTGATTAGATGGTTTTCATGGAGATGTATCTCCACCCATTCAAGGTGGGATGGCTTACCGGAACACTTTAAGAGAAAACCATTTTGGAAAAATCTCGAGGCTGACACTGCCCACATGACCAGAGATCTTTGGAGATGCAGAAGGAAAATGCCCGTAGAGAAGCCTTATGAAATAAGAAGAGAAAGCTAGCAGAGGTCACCATGTGCTTTCCCAGCTGACAGAGATGTTCTGGACCCATCGGCCCTTCTTGAATCAAGGAATCTTTCCCTGGATGCCTTGGTTTGGACATTTTCATGGCCTTAGAACTGTAAACTTGCAACTTAAATATATTCCTCTTTTTTTTTTTTTAATTTGCATATGGGCAGGAGGCACCAGGGATCGAACTCCAGACCTCCAGCACGGCAGGTCGGAGCTCTGCCTGCTGAGCCACAGCAGCCGCCCTATATTCCTCTTTTTAAAAGTAGTTCCATTTCTAGTATATTGCATTCTAACAGCTTTAACAAGCTAAAACAGATGATATTAAGAAAATTTGTATAACTTTGCTAGATATGATAATAGTATGGTGGTTATTATTCATTTTTTACTAGAGAATTTGTGAGTTTACAAAGCAATCTTGCATAAAATACAGGGCTCCCATACAACACCCCACCATCACCACCATGCATTTGTGTGGAACATTTGTACTATCTTTTTTTTAACAGTAGTTGCCTTTCTTACAATTGGTGATAGATTACTAAAATAGTTCTATCTATCATCTATTATTTAAATTAGATGCATTTTTCCCATGTACCATTCTAGTATTCTATTATTACCACCTTGTATTAGTATCAGACATTTGTTATAATCATGAAAGAATATTCTTATACAGATGTTATTAGCTATAATCCTGTCTATAATAGGGCTCACTGTGCTGTATAGGCCTATGTTTTATCTTTTAATTTTTATTCTAGTAATATATACATCCTAAAGCTTCTTTTAATCACATTCACTTTTATAGTTCAGTGCTGTTAATTATACTCACAATAATGTGCCACCATCACCAGGTATGGTGGTTAATTTTTTTCTTTTCTTTTCTTTTCTTTTTTGCTCTATGGCAGTTATTTTAAATAAGAAATTACTGTTATTTAAAAAATTATCCAATGTCCAGTTCATATTTACAGTTCCCCTGTAACCTCCTAAATACCTATATCCATGAGATATACATATAAAAGTATTTATGGATGGAATGAGATTTGCTTTAAAATTTTGTAATTAAAAAAAGAGCAAAAACAGATGAAACAAAATTAGCAAAGCATTGATAACTGTTGACTCTGGGTGATGGGGACATGGGGACACATTATATTTTTCTATCTAATTTTGTGTTTAAAATTTTTCATAATAACAATGTTATTAAGAACTCTTAAAATTTACTCATTTGAAGGTTTTTTCAAGTGTTATCAGTCAAGGCATGGGACTCCAGCAGCAAAGGACAATGGGACCTGTTTATGTCATTTGTTTACTTATTTATCCATCAAATATCTATTAGGCACTCTTTATGTGGCAGGCACCATCTTAGCTAGAGATATGAAAACGAACAAAATGGGCAGGCAACAGTGGCTCAGTGGCAGAGTTCTCACGTGCCATGCCGGAGACCCAAGTTCATTTCCCAGTGCCTGCCCATGTGAAAAAAAAAAAATGAACAAAGCATAATTTTTTCCCCCAAGTTGCTTCCAATGGATGTGAGAACCAGTCCCTTACATAAGTGTTTTAGCATAGGTGCTCTAGGGAACCCCTAGGAGAAGGGACAGAGAAGGCTTCCTGAAGGAAATGATATCAAGTGGAAGTCATAAAGCTTAGCTCAGCAGGCATTAGGGTTTTGGAAATTAGCTAGGCAAGAATCTGGGGGTGCAGGTTATAGGAAAAGAGTGTTCCAGGAAGGGGGAATAGGGTGGATAAAGGAAGGCCCAGGCCAGAGAGAGCCTAGAAAATATTGAGCTCATTATAGCTGAAGTGTAGAGAACAGAATGGTTTCAGTTAGGGTGGGAGAGGCAGGCAGATCTCGAAGGGCTTTGTAAGCCATGAGATGCCGTTGCAACTTGATCCTGGTCCTTGAAATGATTTAATCTGGGGAGTGGCATGACCAAATGTATGCTTTTAAAAGGCCACTTGGGTTTTTTAAAAGGCAGCTGCAGGCAGGCTGGATTCAGCCCAAGGTTAATTTTTCCACTTGGTCTCCTGCAATCAGGTGCAGGGAGATGGAGATGTACTGAAATTCTGCCACTTGGTAGTTAGGGCTGTTGTTGAATATGAACAGATCTGAAGCCAATCTCACTGCCCCTCCTCACCCCCGTCCCCAGTGTTTTAATCCAGGTGCCACAGTTCTGATGAATGTCAAAGGCAGATTCAAAGAGGGGAAAGAAAATAATCAGTCCCTCACACACTCATCAATTCTGTGAAGATAGTTCTCCAAATGATCAGCCAGATGTTC
>PVIY010030514.1:0-30883 GCA_004026745.1 Myrmecophaga tridactyla | reverse complement strand
ATCATGACTCCAGAGTCCAAGGAAGGGGTCCATACAGGAGCAGGGAACAGTGGGACCAGATCCCAAACTAAGGAGCAAAACCAAAAGCCAACTCAGAGCCCTTCTGTGTATGGAGGACAGACAGTGTTCCGGACACTGGACAAGCTTATCTCAATTAAACCTCACAGCAACCCGACGGGAAGATGGTGACTCTGCCCCTTTACAGATAAGGAAACCAGGAAGTGACCTACCCTGATCACTCAAGTGTTGAGTGGCACCCAGGGATGTCTGACTGCAAAGCCACTATGGGCTTTCTGTGTCTCATAATAAATTGGGCGGAATTCTTTGTGGAGTCAACAATTCTGCCACCCACCCCACCTCGGTCCTTCAGACCTTCCCAGGGAATCCTTGAGTGTGCACGGAGGAGAAGAGGCTTCTCCTCGGCATCTCCACTCACTCACTCACTCAGTAGACTGGCTTGAGCCCCTATTCTGGGTCAGACCTGGCTGGGCCCTGCCCCTGGGGAGAAGGTCATGGTCTATCAGAGACACAGGAACATTTTCAGCCCAGTGCCCTGAGCACTGTTGGGGGACTGGGAGGCAGGGGGAGCAGCCCCTACTTCTTGAGACATTGTCCCGAATACTATACTCTCTGCCTCCCCTTCCACCTCTCTGAACCACTATAATGTGGGACCCATGAGAGGAGGAACCAAGTCTGTTTTCTTCAACACGGTATAACCAGCCCCTAAAGAGTTGGTTCTCAATAGATAATGATTGAATGAATGAAAGAATAAAAAAAAAAATGAATTAAGATGGTCACATTCAAGCCAGTCCTTAAAGTTCAGGGGTTGAGGTAGGTCAGGGAGAGCAGGGTTCCAGAGGCAAGGGAAGCCACGCCAGGATGAAGGAAAGGCATGAGCTAAGGCACAGAGGTGGGACACTGCTTGGTGTATGTATCAGTTAGGCCTTTATGTGGCAAGTAACATAAAGTCCCACTCACCCTTGTTTAGATAGCTAAGGAAATGCATTAGATCACATAACTGAGAGGCCCAGGGTTAAGTACTGAATATCTCCCGTTTATCCATCCATAGCCACTCCTGCCCTGCCCTACGCCTCAGAAGGATGACCTGTGTAGATTACTCCCACACCCTCTGGCTTATGGATGGTTCAAGCAGTGGGGAGCACCCACAGGAGACTGGAGGAAGGAAGGAGAGGAAGGCCAAGGTATTTATTGTCTTGGCTCTAGTGGGACTGCCAGGGGATGGCTGTGCCCCTTGGCCCACATTCCCAGACGCTCCAGAGCAGCCGTCTCTGCACAGCTCTTGTCTCGGGCTCTCCTCATTGCTGACTCCCCTCATCCTTTCCAGGCTCAGGGATAGTGGCGGTCTCTCTGCTACTCGCCCGGAGGTACTGAAGCATCCCTTGCGTCTCCCTTCACCCTGCCCTCACCTTTGTAAATCATCCATTTATTAAACTCTTCTCAAACTGCCTAATTACAGTGCACCATCGCGTTCCTACTGAGATTCCAATACAGACAATAGGCTTCAGGGGTGGGTTGACCCAGGAGCTCAAACGGCATCACCAGAGACCCAAGCTCTTTCCATATCCCCACTCTGCCTTCCATGATACCAGTTTCATCCTCAAGCTCCCCGTGGTGGGGCTCATGGCCCCATCTCTTCCCACTCCCATTCACCCCCTTCTACAGTGACCCGCATTCTTCAAGTCTCACATCCCCACAATGCACCAACCAGGGAGAAAAAGAGTCTCTTTTGGTAAGTGAATGGAAAAAATAACTATTTTTTCCCCACAAGCCAGAGCAGACATCTGTATCTCCTTGGCTCTGATTTTATTATGTGCCCACCTGAGCCAAATGGGTGTAAGTGGAAAGGGGGACAGCTCTCCTGTGAGGGGACTCAGGGAGAGACTGGAAGTACCTGGGGTGGGGATGGGGTGTAGTCAGTTGGTCGTTGAAGTGGTCCAGGTGATGGCACCTGGCTTGGAGTAGGGACTGGAGGCAAAGAAAAGGAAGAGTGGTCAGGAAAAGAATCATAGACATGTACTGCTAGGTTCCTAGGATCTAGGTAAGGAACCAAATTCTGGAGAAGGCATCTGGTACTCACTGTGTGGCTCAGGGTCTACCTCCCAGGCCTTCCCAGACGGTGTTGGCAGGTAAACAGCAGTTGTGGGAAGTATATGCACAGAGTTGGTGCCCAGCAGCCACCTACTCCCAAAATTCCAGCCATAGTCATGGGGACCAGGCCATGAACCAAATTAAACACACAGATGGGCCTGGGGCAGGGTAAGAGCCTCTAGTGGGGAAGGACCCACAGCCCTGCCAGACATGGGCTGTGGAATCTCATGGACCTGGGTTCAAATCCCAGCCCTGCCACTCACTTGCTGTGTGACCCTAGGCAAATTACTGATCTCTCTGAGCTTCAGGCTTCTCATTACAGAGACCAGTCACCCAAATCAAATTCTGGAAACAATGTGGCAATCTATCCCTCAGACAGCAAAGGAGACGTTACTTACCCTACACCCACCTAACCCCAATTTATTTGAACTGTTTAGGTATCAGAGAAAAAATGGGCCTCATCTGGGTATTTTGTTGAGCCCTATGTATAAGTTGACAGAAAATCTGTGCAATGGATCTACTAGGCACCTAAACAGCAGGCGGCACTAGAGGCAGTACAACAGGATGCCCCCTAGCCCTACCCTTGGGTCCTGTGAACCCGAAGCACCGTGTAAGCTCAGGTATCTATTGCTGGCTGAAGCCTCTGGCCAAGGAAGGCCATCTCCCCTTGGAGTCACTCCTTGGATTTGGATCCCTGCCTCCCTGACACCTCCTACCCTCCAACTGAGAAACAGCTACTTCTCTGCTCTGAAGCACTTGGGGAGACAAAGCACCTGGTGCAGAACTGCCCCAGGCATTGCACCCAGATCATCCCATCTGGGGCTGGGTCCTCTCGGGTGCCAACGCAGCACTGGAAAGGCCTGGCAGTATTCTCTCATGAAGTGGAAATGAGACATTCAAGAGGGAAACAAGTCTGTCCCACAGGGGTGTCCCCCTAGCATGAAAAGGGTGTGACCACAGCTTGAGGGGCAATTGTACCTCCCCTCAATTACCCACAGGGACAGCCGTTGACTATCTGGAGACCCAGGTTCCAGGAAGTCCCTGAGGGTGCCTGGACTTGGTTTACTGAAAGCAGGTGGCATCCACTGGGCAGCGTCCATCCAGTCCTAACAACAACTCTGGAAACGTAACTAGAGGAGGAGTTGGTGAGCACAGTGGACCAAGGTGAAAACCATCACCCTTGTCTTGGACAATACTCCAAAGAACCAGGCGTGTTCTATTCTTACCAGCTCTTGGGCTGTGGCAATGTCTTCACTCTCTGGCCAGGTAAATGGGTGATGAGTGACTGTATGTTAAAGACCCCCTTATGCGGGACAGCCCTGTAAAGCCATTGCTGCAGCCCCAGGGGACGTCTGTAAACCCAGGCAATGAGCCAGTGTGGCCGACCAGGCCTACACAGCCCAGGTGGCCAGCATCGGCACTGGGTCCCATTGCGGGACTGAGCTCGGCAATCCCACCAACATAACCCAATGGTGCAAAACATGGGTCTCTAACTGCACACCCCAGAGGCTAAAATGGGACCGTGACATCTATCAGTAGTTGACCCATTTGTCCAAAAGTGAAGATGGACACAGAGTTTGGGTGGTGGGGAGGTGGGCCCTGCCTGTTCCTGGCAGACAGACCACATCGCCATCTCATGGCTACCACCAAGGTCTAAGGGCCATGGGTACTGACTCCAGGAGTTTCCAGTCCTATGGGAGTGGTAGAGTCTGACCTCCCCATTCTGACACTTGAGACCAAGTTTGGCCAGGTTTCTCAGATATTTGAGCCACTTATAATCAGATGGGGACAGGGGGCCACAAAATGTCTATTCTTGGGGGATGGGGTTGTTTTTTGACCTAGTTACTGCTTCTTGTTATTATTAGCAATGATGTCACAGATGAGGAGGCCAGTCTAAACTCCCTGGAATGGGTTTTAAGGGATAATAGATTCACCTGCTGAACAGGGAAGCTAATGGGGTTGCCAGTCCTCTCTGGTGCTCATTCAGCTGATTGAGTCCAAGGTCCTGGGATGTCCAGCTGAGGTCGACACCACTTGTCCTTTGCATCTTGCTGGTGGGGATTCTGTTGAGAATAGCCATAACCAGGTTTTGTATAAGACAAATTGAACTGATTCCTCTGTTAGTGTGTCCAACCTGAAGTGCTAACAGGGTGACACACTTAGATAAAAATGTGGATTTGGCAGAAGACACAGTGTAGAGCCAAGAAGCCTCCAGCCAATCCTACAATTTTTTTTTTTAACATGGGCAGGCACCGGGAATCGAACCCCGGTCTCCGGCATGGTAGGCAAGAACTCTGCCAGTGAGCCATGGTGGCCCGCCCCTATCCTACAAATTTAAAACTTTCTGGCCCCCACAATCACATGCGCCAGTTCCTAAAAATAAATCTCTTTATATACACACACACACATATTCAATTGGTTCTGTGTCTCTAGAGAACCCTGATTCATACAGACACTGAGCGGTTTCTGTAGCTAGTCACAGAGACAGCATAGGGAAGGGGCCTGGCTCTATTACTACCTGATGCAATGTTAGCTGCTTGCTCCAAAAGGGCTGGACCCACATCCTTGGTTTCTGCAGCTCTGCCACACCCACCACATGCACAGCATCCACCTGGGTCCACCACATTGGCCTGGGGTCTCTCCCTTTGCTCTGATCTTTTGAGTTTCCTGTCTACTTTGGTCACCTATGGAGTGGTGGCAGGTTTACTCCTGGCCTCCTCTATGAGGTTGAGTTTCTTTCCTGGCAGATCTCCAGGGCCTGGGAGGTGACAAGGGGTGCTCTCAAAACAGAAGAAAGAGCTGCACAAATTGGAGCTTCAATGCCCCAAGTGTTCTCCCTCCACCATCTGTTGCCTCTGCTTCTTCCTGCAAAGCGACCTCAGTTTCTCTCACTGCACCCAGATGTGCTCCGTGAGGACACGGAAGGTGGCCCCAAGTGGCAACTCCCAATTCCATGATTTCAAATCCAAGAAGAAATTTCTCCCATTAGCTTCAGCAGAAAATCCCAGAGAGGCTCTGTTGGCCTGTCTCTGACACAGTCATTATGCCCCAAAATGCAATCCTCTGATGGGCCACGTGCCTATTCCCAGGAGGGGTGGGTGAGGTTAAGGAATTGATAGTTCCCAGAATCATGCGGAGAAGACTGGAAGTTCCTGCCAAGAGAAAGACAGCGCTATTACTAGGAAAGGAGGAGGAGTGGGCAAAAATTAGACTTCCTACACACACACACTCACACACATGTAAACTCACACTTACACTCTCCGAGCCTGTTCCAGTTGGTCAATTTCTATTCATCCTTTAAGACTCAGCTCAGCCTTTGCTTTGCCAGGAACACTGATCACTGCCATGGACGTCAGCTGGCGTAAGTGTGTCACTTCTGTATATGGATACTAGAGAAAAATTCATATGCACACAAGGAGGCATGCGCAAGGATTTTTACTGTTGTACTTTTTATAGAAAGAAAAAAATGGAAACAACCTAAATATCCAATAATAGAGAAATGGTTAAGAAAGAAAGAAGGGAAAGAAAAAACGGAGGAAGAGAAGAAGAGAAGGAGAGAAGGGGAAAGGAAGGAAGGGAAGGTTCAAATCATTGAACATGACACATGCCTTGTAAAAAAGGGTAAGACAGTTCTCTATACATGCTGGCATGGAAAGACGTCAGTGATTTTAATGATGAAAAGTCAGACACACAATACTTACACCATGAGGTACCTTTCATGTTTTTTAAAACACAGAGAACAAGCACACAGAGCTAAGTATGCATATATATGCAAGCATATGTATATGAATGTATATTAAAAGGTCTGGAAAGGTTACATACTACACTGATAACAGTGGATTCTATGGGGGGGGGGGTTGAAATTTGTAGGCAAGTTACGCAGGAGGATAGAACAGAGGCACTTTTTCTTGATCTGAATTCTTGATTATATAACACTGAAAATAATCTGCATGCAGTACTTGTGCATTAAAATTTTAAATGACTCTGGGAAATGGCAAGGTATGCTCATTGTAGCATTGCTGTAATAGCAGAAAAGCCAGAACCATCTATAGGGAACTAACTGAATAAATGACGGTGCCGATGGCAACAGACCGCCAAGCAGTCATTGAAAGAATGGAGCAGGTCCAGTGAGCTGGTAGTCTCAAATAAAAAATCAACCTGAAATTAGTGTGCATCATATGATCCTATTTCTGTAAAAGAAAGAAAATTTAGAATATGCATAAAAATGCATGCCATAGTATAAAGAGCATGGACTTTGGGATCGCAGACTTGGCTTTAAATGCCTGTTGCGACAGTCACTAAAGGCGTGGCCTTGGGTGGGTCACCCCTCTTCTCTGAGACTCAGTTTACCCATCTTTTAATGAGAATAATAGTGGTAGCTACCTCACGGGGTTCATGGAAGGTTGATTGAGCTAATGCATCCAAAGTGATTATCACAGTAGATGCACAAGAGCAACATGATTTGTCATTTTTATTGGCTGTTGCTGTTTGCCGGGCTTCTTCTGGGAGGTGGATTTGGAATGGAGGGATTAGGGTGTTTTGATTCTCTTTTAAAAAGAAATTCATCAGGGTATAAATGAAACACAATAAACTGAACGTGTTCAAAGTGTGCAGTTTCGTAAGTTTTGACATATGTTTTCGCCCATGAAACACAATCAAGATCCTGAATACATCTATCACCCCCAAAGTGTCCTCCCCCCACTTTCCTCCCTCCATCTCCAAGCAAGCGCTGATCCGTTCTCTGTCATTATACATCAGGTTTCATTTCCCAGAACTTTGTATAAATGAATCCGTGGAGTATGCGTATTTTTTTGTCTGGCTCCTCATAATTATTTGGAAATTTATCCATGTTGATGCGTGTATCGATGATTCATTCCTTTTTATTGCCAAAAAGTATCCAATTGTCAAGTTCAGATAAACCTTTTGTCTGATTTATCCCTAAGTATTTCACATTTTTTGATGCTACTGCAAATAGAATTAGGGGGGGTTTTTGGATTTTTTATTTTAACTGCTTGTTGCCAGTATATAAAAATATAATCTTGGTAAATTTACTTTATATTTCTAGGCGCGTCCTTATGAATGAATGCATTTGATATTCTACATAGACACTCATACCATCTGTGAATAAAGACACTTTACTTCTTCCTTTCTAATCAAGAAACCATTTATTTATTTTTCTTTCCTTGTAGCATTGGTTCAAAGCTCCCAGGATGTTAAATAGAAGTGATGGCAGTGGATATTCTTGCCTCATTCTTGATGTTATAGGAGACGCTTTCAGCTAAGATGTTAACTGCAAGTTTTTCCTGGATTCCACTTAGGTTCAAGATATTTCCTTCTCTTTATAGTTTTCTGCAGGAAATCATGTTAAGTTTTGTCAAATATAAATGTTCGATTGAAATGACCATTTGGTTGTTATTTGAATTGGTTAACATGGAAATTTGCATTATGTTTATTAGATACAGGGTTATTTGGCTTGCATCTTGTTGAGCGGGTTTTGATAGTTGGTGTCTTCCAAAGAATTGACCCATTTCATATAAGTTAACAAATTTATGTGCATAAAGTTATTCATAGTATTCCCTTATACTCATAATATCTGTGGTTCCATATTTCTGAGATTGGTGATTCATGTTGTATTACCCCTGCTTCCTTCTCCTTCTCTCCCTCCTTCTCTCCCTCCCTCCCGTCTCCCCTTAACCTACTCAGAAATTTACCAATTTTATTGATCTTTCCCATAAACCAGCTTGTAATTTCACTGATTCTCTCTATTGCTTACCTGCTTTCAATTTCATTAATTTATTGTCAGATTTGTATTATTTCCTTCCTTCCACTTGCTTTAGGTTTCATTTGTCCTTCTTTCTCTAATTTCCTAAGATTATTAATCTTAAATCTTTCTTCTTTTCTAATATATGCATTCAGAGCTATTTACCTCACTCTAAGCACAGCTTTAGCTGAATCCCACAAATTTTGATATGCCATATTTTCCTTTTTGTTAAGTTGAAAGTAATTTTTAATTTTCCTGAAGACTTCTTCCATTGATTCATGGGTTATTTAGAAGTATCATTTAATTTCTAAATATTTGATGATTTTCGAGACATCTTTCTGTTACTAATTTGCAGTTTAATCAATTGAGTTAGAGGGTATACTTTGTTCTCACAAATTTGTTAAAGTTTGTTTAAGGCCCTAGATATGGTCTATTTTTGTGAATGCTCTATGTGCACTTGAGAAGAATATTTATTCTGCTATTGTTTGGGTGGAGTAGTGCTCTGGTTTGCTAGCTGCCAGAATGCAACACATCAGAGACAGACTGGCTTCTAATAAGAGGGGATTTATTTTGTTAGTTCTTCAGAGGAAAGGCAGGTAACTTTCAGCTGAGGTTCTTTCTTATGTGGGAAAGCACAGGGTAATCTCTGCCAGCCTTCTCTCCAGGCCTCTGGGTTCCAACAACTTTCCCCAGGGTGATTTCTTTCTGCATTTCCAAAGGCCCAGGCTGAGCTGCGAGTGCTGAGATGAGGTGTGCTGAGCTGCTTTGGCTGTCTACGTTGTGCTCTCTCATTTAAGCACCAGCCAATTAAGTTAATCCTCATTCATTGCAGCAGGCACGCCTCCTAGCCGACTGCAGATGTAAATCAGCAACAGATGAGGTTCACATAACATTGGCTCATGTCCACAGCAATAAAACTAGGCATGTTCACCTGGCCAAGTTGACAACTGAACCTAACTACCACAAGTAGTCTATAAGTGTCAATTAGATTAAATTGAGTTAATAGTGTTGTCCAAATCTTCATCTTTAATTTTCTGTCTACTTTTTCTATCAATTAGAGGAGAAAACGATATTGAAATCTCTGACTAGCTTTGTAGATGTGTGTATTTCTCCTTGCAGTGCTATCAGTTTTCTTCATGTGTTATGAAGTTCTCTTAATAGTTACATAGATATCTAGCATTACTATATCTTGTTGTTGAATTGTCCTCTTTATCATTGTGAAATGAGTTTTTATCAGTGTATTTACCATTTAGCATTTTCCAAGAAACATATATTATATGATATTAATAAAGCTACTACACTTTCTTTCGATTTGTTTTAGCATAGAACACATCTTTCTTCCCTTTTAATTTTAATCTATCTGTGTGTTTATATGTGAAGTGTGTTCCTCATGGGCAGCTAGGTTTGATTTTCTATGCAAACCAATAATCTCTGCCTTTTTAGGCAGAAAATTCTTTGAATATTGTTTGTAATTTCATCTTATCTTGATTGTTGGCTTATTAGCTATAACTTTTGATTTTGTTATTTTAGTGATTGCTTTAGGATTATTTTTTATATCTGTAAATTATCACATTTGAGTAATTATATTCCACTTTATTTGTGGCATAAGTACCTTCAATATAGAAGTATATTTCTATTTCTTTCCTCCCGATCTTTGTACAATTGTTGCTTTTACATATAACATATATCCCACACTATATTTTTATTATTATTTTTTAAACAGGCAAATATTTTAAAGAGATTTAAATAATAAGAAAAAGCTCTTGTACATGTATCCATATAATCACCTTTTCCAATTTTCTTTATTTCTTTGGGTATTTCATATTCCCATTCAGTATCATTTTCTAACTGTCTGAAGTATTTCCTTTAAAATTTTCTCTATTGCAGGTCTGTTAGTGATGAATTATTTTAGCTTTTGTTTGTTTAAAAAGAAATATTTTTACTGACTCTAGAATTCTATGTTGCTTTTTCTCATTCCATTCTTTAGCGACATTTCTCCACTGTCTTCTCACTTGTATTTTTTCCAACAAGAAATCTGTTGTCACACTTATCCCTGTTTCTCTTTTTTTCTTTCCTCTAGGTGCTTTTAAGATTTTCTCTTTTTTACTGGTTCTGAGAAACTTGATTATAATGTGTCATAGTGAAGTTTCCTTTGTTTTTCCTGTGCTTAAGATTTGTCGAGCTTCTTGGATCTGTGGTTTATAGTTTTCATTAAATTTGAAGGAAAAAAGGCCATTTATTTCTTCAAAAAAGTTTTCTACCCCCTACTTCTATATGGTTTTCAATCATATTACGTTTCTTGAAGTTGTCTCGTGACTTACTAATGACCTTTTCATTTTTTTAATTCTCTTTTCTTTATGTGTTTCATTCTTGATAGTTTCAGCTGCTATGTCTTCACATTTACTAGTCTTTTCTTCTGCAGTGTTTAATTCATCTTTAATCTCATCCAATGTATTTTTCATATCAAAAATTATAGTTTTCATTTCTAGAAGTTCAGGAGAGTCTTTATTTCTTCTATGTTTTTTTGTATTTTTTTACTTAAGATTTTTCTTTTTTTAACATGGGCAGGTACCAGGAATCAAACCTGGGTCTCCAGCATGGCAGGCAGAAACTCTGCCACTGAGTCAACGTGGCCTGCCCTGTTGTTACTTAAGATTTTGAACAAACAGAATACAATTGTAATAACCATCTTAATGTTCTCTGTTTTAACATATGTGTAAATTTTGGCTCCATTTCAATTAGTTTTTTCTTCCTCATTATGGATTATATTTTCCTGCTTCTTTTCATGCCAGGTAATTTTTTTTATTAGTTGCCAAACATGATGAATTGTGTATTCTTGAGTGCTAATATTCTTGCACTCCTATACGTATTCTTGTTACTTTATTCTGGGGGGGCTGTCAGGTTACTCTGAAACAGTTTGCTCTTTCAGATCTTGCTTATGCTTTGTTAAGCAGGCTCCGAGAAGTATTCAGTCTAGGGTTAACTATTCATTATTCCTAAGGCAATATCCTTATTTGAATTCTACTCAGTGTCATGTGAAAATGGGGGTTCCCATTATTCCCAGATCTGTATAAGCACATGACACTGATATCTCTAACCCTTTCAGTTTGCTTTTTCCACTCTACTGTGGATAGGTCCCTCGTATGCATGTCCCGACCAGAACTCAGCTGACGATGGGCGCGGACCCTCTGTGGGCTCTGGGCAGCTGTCTCTGTGTAGCTTCCTCTTCCCAATACTCCAGTCCTGGGAATTCTGGCCACATTGATCTCCCCAGACTCTCAGCTGTATCTCCCCAACTCAGGGAGCGTGCTGGACTCTGTCTGGGCCCCACCCCTCACCCCTGCACTGCACATGGCCTTTTTCTCAAGGCAATAAGCTAGGTCAATCACAGGGCTCACCACTTTTGCTCCCATCACTCAGGGACCACTGTCCTTCACTGCCCTGTGTCTGGTATCTTGTAAAATGTTGCTTTATAAATTTTGCTCATCTTTGGTGTGGGAAGACAAATCCAGTCCCTGTTATTCCATCTTAGCCAGAAGCAAAAGTCCCTCATTTTTTTCTCAATACACTTTCACATTGTTTGAATTTTTACAGCATGCTTGTATTATTATATTTTGTTAAAGGCATACTAGGAAAGATTAAAGGAGGGTGGGGGAAAATAGACCCAGGCCAGAAGCTGCCCATAGCATTTCTTCCAATCAGGGCTCCACATCTTTGTGCCACCCTGAAATGGGAATCCTGGGTCTGGCATGCCGGTAATTTCTGATTACAGCTTCTGGGAGAGTATGCCTGGCTCTTTCCACTCTCGTCTTGAGAAAATTGCTTTCAATTCCACAAGAGTGATTATGAAGAAGTGTACGGGAGATAAGCCAGGTCCTCTGAGCACAACGAGGCCGGCCCAGGGGTGCTCCTCCCCACCAAGGACTTGAACGTGGCCGGCCAGTGGTCTCTCATTGCTCACCCGTGGCCTGGGATTCATCGGTTTTGAAATTTCTCCGGCTGCCTGGTGGCTAGGGCTCCAGCCGCATGAAATTGTGCAGATCAAAACTTGAGTAAAGGACACCGTGACCTTGGCTCCCTGACATTCTGCCACCCACTCTGCCAGAGCCCAGCAGGCACATTCCATCGCTAGAGTCAAGGTGCTTCAGGAAGAAAGGTTGCGAGAACTGGAAAATGGGTTCGTCAGCGACAGTGACACGGTTCTACTACTGTCACTTTGGGCAGAAGAGTCTTCAGGCAAGTTCTGGAAGGCTCCATCCAACTGTGAAGAAAAGACCCCAGGCTACTAGCAGAAAAGACAATGCCAGACGAGTCCACACAGCTCCGTGGAAGCATGGTCAGATGCTTGACCAGCCTTTGACCTGCAGTGCACAGGTCAGTTTTGTAAAGGAGAAAATATCAGTTAGTCCAGCCGGGTGGTGGAGTCTGCGGCATTCTAGCTCATGCAGCCAGTATGTGCCAGGACTGTGCAGCAGCCAACAAGACAGATGAGACCCCTGTCCCATGGATTATCATAATCACATAATAAATAATATAATTCCTTGGTTGCCTACTACATGCTCAGCTCTGGGCTGTGCTCCACGTATACTTTCTCATTTAAACTTCCTCTGAAATAAGATTTTACAGAAGAAGAAACTGAGGTTCAGAGAAGTTAAGCACATCACCCACCATGAAATACTGTGTAAAGGCAGCATTAGACCTTCTCTGTCTCCAGGGCCCACCTGAGCTGCACTGCACGGTGCAGCAGTTCTCTCATTCTCTGGAACGGCTCTGGGGACGGTTCTCAGGGTGCAGGGACCTGAATGCTGGTCTCGGTTGAGCCCTGCGCAGTGCTTGAAAATTGACTAAATAATCCCTGCCCTTGGTATATATTTGTGCAATTTCTAGCTGCTCATCAACTCAAGAGGATGTTTTTTAACTATTATTATTTTTTTAAACCTGGTATCTCTAAAGCTGGCTTTCGCCAAGTGCTCAGATTTCAACCCCCACACCTGACTCCTGAGCTAATCGGTCAAGCTCTGAGGCCCCTGAGTCTCTGGGAGCAGGTGGGGAAGACTAGGAGGGGCTTCCCTGGACTTTGTTGTCTGACACCCAAGAAACTAAGCACTGACCTGGGTGGGAGAATAGCTTTAACCAGTTCCCAGTTTGGGGGCCTCAGGCCTCAATGTCCTTATCTGTGAAATGGAGATAATGAATTCAAAAGGTTGCAGTGGGAACTGATGAGATAATGTGGAAAGCAGCCCAGAGCCCTGTCCTCAGAATATTTTAGGCTCCGTTTGCTGTGCCCACAGCTTCTCCTGGCAAAGACGAAGCTGCTCCACCCCCTCATCCCAGGGAGACAGCTGAGCTCTCCCTGGGCTTCCTCTCCCTGCACTCTGCCTGGAAACTCACCAGGCAGTGAGATGGGACAACTGTAGGAACATTTCATTTATGTGTGTATCTGTGTGTACACACATCTGTCAGTCTGTGTATACCTGCATCTGTCAGTCCATCTGTCTGTCTGACAGCTCCTTGCCCAGAACCTGGTCTTCCAGGTTTTTGCACCCAAAAGCCTAACACCAGTTTCCCAAAGATGGCGCCCTCTAAAACTTGAATGAACCAACATTTCCCATCAATCAAGTGACGAGACAGCTGAATATAAACGCCAGAGGAAGCAGGTGAGGGTGGGGACATCAGAGTCACTAAATCGCAATCAAGGCCCGCTTTGGGATTAGCATCCACATGGGGCCCCATGAACACTCTGGGAGACAGAGGTGAGGGGGTCACCGTGTGTTGAGCACCTGTCCAGGTGCCAGGCACTGTGTAACCTGTAACACCTCACAGGTTAGTGACAAGGATGCAACAAGGGAATTACGCAAAGTGCTTAGCCGAGCACCTAGCACAGGTAAGCCCTCCCTAAGAGGTAGGCTCTGTTATTACCCTCCACAGGAGCCAGGCACTTTGATTCCTGAGCTACAAATGAGTAAACCAGGCCCAGGAAAGCGAATCAGTGGGGAACTGAGGTTGGAACCTGGTCTGTGTCGCTCTAAAGCCTGGACTCTGTACACCGCCTGCCCTAACTCAGCCTTCCAGGACCAGCGGTCTGGCTGATGGCACGGGCCATGGTGACCTGCAGGAGATGGAGTCTGTGGCCAGCAGCCATCTGGAAAAGAGTTCCAGGAAATGGGACAGGAATGAGCCAGACTAACAGCTCAGCTCAAGCATCAGTCTGGAGGGTTCAGGCAGGGACAAAACAAAGCAACAGTGGGGGATGGGAGGTGAGAGCAACCAAAGACTCTTCAGTCTGGTATTCAACACCCTTCTGGGCCCACCCTGGCACCTCTCACCCCACCCCTCATCCACTGATACCTCTGCACACTCCGTGCTCTTTCCTGCCTCCATCCTTTGGCACACACCACACATTTTGTTCTTCTCAAGATGCCACCTCCCCGACCCCATGCACACCTTATCCAATTGGCAAACTTACTCATCCATCAACATCCCAAATGGAGATCACATTCTCTCTGAAAAATCCTCCCTGCCCTTTCTCAATCTCTGTGGAATAAATAATCTCTCTACTGCTTCTGAGCCATGTGAGTTCTTATACAGGAGTCATGATTGACTAGATTGTAAGTCATTTATATATGCGGATGTTCCCCCCACCCATAGGCATGGAGGGTGGTGGGGAGGTTGGCACCTGCCCTGTGGAAGGCTTAGGCCTTTAGCACACACTGGAACTCTGTCGTTTCCATCCCTTGGAAATTGGGGGCTGGGGAAGCAGCTGAGTATGTGCCCCTCCCCCCATTCTCCTGGCCCATGCCCCCGTGAGATGCAGACCTCCCCAAGGGCAGGGTGGAGAACCCCATCTTCTTTTATCCCTGTAGCCTCATTGCCACAGGGGTTGGCACTTAGTAGGTGTTCAGGACCCAAGTGCACCCTGGAGCCAGGAAGGAGAAATTGTCTCCTCTCCCGAGTGGAACCCAACCCTGCTCTACCTGGAAGACCCAGGCCCTCAGCACGGGAACTCATACCCTGCTGGGGCAGAAGCAACAGGGGCTCCTCCAGGCACCCCAAGTGGCTTCCCTAGTAGAGATCAGTGACAGTGGGAGGGAGAACAGTCAGGCTCAACCAGTTGACCGCAGATGACAGATTGGTTTTTAAGCCCATGTGAGACACCTTAGAGGCGCTGTTACAAGGGACCACAATTCCCTCCAGTGCAGGAGGGCCTTCAAGCTGCCAAGAGCCATGCTTACCTGATACATTCCCCCATTCCCGTCCAGAGGCTGGGGAGACCCAAGGACGATCAGGGACGGTGGCCACTCAGCCATAGTGCTCGTTCCCTTCGCACACACCCCCAGCAGCCCCCTGGGGCCAGATGCCAGCACCTGTGCCCCATTAGACTGCCAGACACACAGACAGGATCGACAGTCAGGAAGAAAATCTGGCCCCTCCCAACCCCGATGCTCCAACCCCGCTGGCCACAGTCGCACCTACAGCCCCGGAGCCATCAGCGCCTGCAACTGGCAGGAGAGCAGCTACGTCCAGGGCTGTTTGCACAGAAATGCTGCTGTACCCAGCCTACCCAGACTTGTTCCCAAGCTGCAGAGCGCTCCCCTGCACATTTGAGATTCTCTTAACAAATTAGTATGTTTGTGCCGCCGCCGAGCAGCGTGGAAAGTCCACTGTGTCGAGGCATCAGGATTAAAAACTAACCTGCAAATTAAAAAAAAAAAATCCATGCAGCTGCACAGCACAGTGAACAGAGTTAAACCATGGCTACAGGTAATGGTACAATGCGCTTTCCTCAAGTGTAGCAAAGGTACTGCACTCAGGCAGATGTCAATAGCAGGGTGACCTGTGGGAATCTGTATTTTATGCGTGATTGTTCTGCAAACCACAACTTCTCTAATAAATTTTTTTTTTTTATGTTTAAAAGTTTTTTAAAAACTAACTCTGCGTGTTTTATTGGTCTCACCAAGTGTCACCTCCAGGGGTCACACAGGGACTGACTGGTGTCCTCAGAGCCCTGAGCTTTGATCTCCAGTATGATTAATGAACATCTGTTTTCTCTTTTCTCTAACATTTTTACTCTCTCTCTCTCTCTCTCTCGTCCTCCTCTGCAGGGAGAGAAACACAATCTCAGAATGGGGTTGCCTTCTTTAATCGGGACCTAATTCCTTTATCACAGAGCTCAGAGATGGAGGTTTCCAGAGATGACAAAGAAGGCACTGGCTGTAATCAACATCTCCCCACTCTCTGGAAGACAAGAATTATTCCAGGGTATGGATTTCTTTTTAAGGAGCTTTAGTAGGGAAGGTGCTGGGAGGCTAGCCCATGGATTAGCAGATCTCCCACGAGGCAAAGTAAGAACCCTGAGGAAGGGAGGGTGGCCAAGCTGAGAGACAAGAGAGTGGTCCTTGAGTCAGGATTGGGGACATCTCACCACAGGGCTGCTGTTAGCCCAGCCTCCTGCTACCAAGATGACGAGGCTCCGGGCCCTCGGAGGGAGGGACAGAGCGGGATCAGCTCTGTCGAATTTGCAAGAAGCTCCCTAGTTTTGAGCCTCTCCTAACTGTCCGGCCCTGCTCAGCCCCCATCATATTACATTAGTTAAAATGGTCTCCTCCATCCTGGAAAGTGACATGGGAGAACCCCCCCACCGTGGCTCTGGGGAGGGCACCCTGGAGTAGTAAGCAGTAAAAGAGAACAGGGCAGACAGGGCCAGCAAGAAGTTGCCGTAGTTTCCAGCTGGGAGGTGAAGGTGGCCTGGAGAAGGAGGTAGGAGACAGAGCCCATCACGCACAGGCGGGAGATGGCCTGCACAGGCCTGGCAACCACTGAGGCCACGCCGAACCGACTTAGTATGCGCAAAGGCACCCCCATAGGTGGCAGGACCCACATCAAAACCCAGCTGGGTTCAAAAGATGCTTCTAGGTTAGAATTGACAGTCCAATCCTGAGGGCCTGCCCAGACGTGGAGGGGTGAGAGCGAGGGCAGGAGAGACGAGGCCCCGCCAGCATGGCACAGGTCAACCTTCTCCTCCTGTAAGTCCGACGCCGGGGTCCTTCTTTCCCACCGTCTCCCACCCTCTGCCCCAGTGGTAGATTCACTGGAGCCTGGCGGCCCAGGGCTGGACCCATTAGCCTCTCCCTAGCTGTTTGACCAGCGGGTAAGTGACCTCACATCCCTGGGCCTCCGTTTCCTCCTCTGAAAGAGGCTCCCACATTGTTAGGGCTGAAATGAAATAAAGGCAGTGAGAGAAGCCAGAGGTGGGCCCGGGAAAGGAAATATGGACCAGCTTCTGGGCTGAGGCTCCACACCCTTAGAGGATGTTGGATTTTACAAAACTGGGGAAGCTCCCGGATCCAGGACAGAGTAGGACTTTGATAAAAGTTTGTAACGTGAATTAATTAGTTAAGTGATGCGTTTGAATTCTGGCTCTGACATTTAATAGTGTGTGACCTGCAGCTGGAATCCAGCCCCTCATGGAGCCTGTTTCCTTGTCTGTGAAATAGGGAAAACAATCATCTTCATGGCACAGAACCATTCACTCCTGAATTCCAAGTAAACATCTCAGTAAGACAGACCTAAACTCAGGGAAGTGGGTGGGGACTGAAGGACAGAAATACTAAAAAATAAAAATCACGGAGATAGCGCCAGCTTCATGAGGCCTCTGTTGTCACCATCTTGAAATTCCTAATAGTTTTGTCTTTAAATTTGTGTTTTTTTCAAATTTTCTATTAATTAAAAAAAAATCATAAGAAAGAAACACATTCTTAATATCTGCTCATTCTGTTCTACATACATAATCGGTAATTCACAATATCATCACATAGTTGCACAGTCATCATCATGATCATCTCTTAGAACACTTGCATCAATTCAGAAAAAGAAATAAAAAGACAACAGAAAAATAAAACTAAAACAGAAAAAAAAAATTTTACATGCCATACCTCTTACCCCTCCCTTTCATTGATCACTAGCATTTCAAACTAAATTTATTTTAACATTTGTTCCCCCCATTATTTATTTTTATTCCATACATTCTACTCATCTGTTGACAAGGTAGATAAAAGGAGTATGAGACACAAGGTTTTCACAATCACACAGTCACCTTGTGAAAGCTATATCATTATACAATCATCATCAAGAAACATGGCTACTGGAACACAGCTCTACATTTTCAGGCAGTTCCCACCAGCCTCTCCACTACATCTTAGATAACAAGGTGATATCTACTTAATGCATAAGAATAACCTCCAGGATAACCTCTGGACTCTGCCCGGAATCTCTCAGCCATTGACTCTTTGTCTCATTTCACTCTCCCCCCACCCTGGCTGAGAAGGCCCTCTCAATCCCCCAATGCTGGGTCTCAGCTCATTCTAGAGTTTTTCTCAATCCCTTGATGCTGAATCTCAGCTCATTCTGGGATTTCTGTCCCACACTGCCAGGAAGATCCACACCCCTGGGAGTCATGTCCCACGTAGACAGGGGGAGGGTGTTGAGTCTGCTTGTTGTGTTGGCTGGAGAGAGAGGCCACATCTGAGCAACAAAAGAGGTTCTCTTAGGGGTGACTCTTAGGATTAATTTTAAGTAGGGTTGACCTATCCTTTGTGGGGTTAAGTTTCATATGGACAAACCCCAAGACTTGGGGCTCAGCCTATAGCTTTGGTTGTCCACACTGCTTGTGAGAATATCAAGAATTCAACTTGGGGAAATTGAGTTTTCCCCCATTCTCATCATTCTTTGCAAATACTTTTCCACTCACTAATCAAATCACTCTGGGATTCATTGGGGCATCACCTGGACAAACCAACAAAATCTCATGTCCTACCCAAGATTCCAAGTACTTATGGTATTCAACCAACTACCTACATAAGCTATATTAGGAGATGCACTAGTCAAAATATAAATTTTGTACCAAATAAACATTTTTTGCTTTAGTCTCACACATAAGTTGAAATTTTAAAATATTAATTGCCATCTATTTTCAGCACCCTGCAGTAATGACATTCTTTTGTTCTTCCTCATGCAAAAACATTTTTTTAATTTGTACATTTAGTCACTATCATTATACACTCAAGGCATTCCTAGATTATACCATCTCAATCTTTAACATCTTTCTTTGTGATTTCATTTATGCCCCCAGGCCTCCTACCTCTATCATCCTCACATTCAGCTTCATTCAGTGTTTTAACATCATTACAGTTAGGTAGTATTGTGCTGTCCATTTCTGAGTTTTTATATTCAGTCCTGTTGCACAATCTGTATCCCTTCGGCTTCAATTACCCAATATCTTACCCTATTTCTATCTCCTGATGGTCTCTGTTACCAACAAAATAATCCAAGTTTATTCACTAATGTCAGTTCATATCAGTGAGACTATACAGTATTTGTCCTTTTGTTTTTGGCTAATCACATTCAGCATAATGTCCTTAAGGTCCATCCATGTTGTTACATACTTCATGACTTTATTCTGTCTTACAGCTGCATAATATTCCACCTTATGTATATGCCACAGTTTGTTTAGCCACCCGTCTGTTGGTGGACATTTTGGCTGTTTCCATCTCTTGGTAATTGTAAATAATGCTGCTATAAACATTGGTGTGCAAATGTTCATTTGTGTCCTTGCCCTCATGTCCTTTGAGTAGAGACAGCATTTAGATGGGTCCTGTTTTTGAATCCATTCTGCCAGTCTATGTCTTTTGATTGGGGAGTTTAATCCATTAACATTCAGTGTTATTACTGCATGGGTAGTACTTTCTTCTACTATTTTGTCTTCTGGATTTTATATGTCATATCTAATTTTCCTTCTTTTTACCTTTACTCATAGTCTTCCTTTCTACACTCTTCTCCACACCTCTCTCTTCTGTCTTCATATCTGTCTCTAGTGCTCCCTTTAGTATTTCTTGCAGAGCTGGTCTCTTGGTCACAAATTCTCAGTGATTTTTTGGCTGAAAATGTTTTAATTTCTCCCTCATTTTTGAAGGACAATTTTGCTGGATATCGAGTTCTTGGCTGGCAATTTTTCTCTTTTAATAATTTAAATATATCATCTCACTGTCTTCTCGCGTCCATGGTTTCTCCTGAGAGATCTACGCATAGTCTTATTGGGCTTCCCTTGTATATGATGGATTGCTTTTCTTTTGCTTTCAAGAGTCTCTCTTTCTCTTTGACCTCTGACATTCTGATCAATAAATGTCTTGGAGTATGTTTATTTGGATCTATTCTCTTTGGGGTATGCTGCACTTCTTGGATCTGTAATTTTAAGTCTTTCATAAAAGTTGGGAGATTTTCAGGGATAATTTCCTCCATTAGTTTTTCTCCTCCTTTTCCCTTCTCTTTTCCTTCTGGGACACCCACAACACGTATATTTGTGCACTTCATATTGTCTTTCAATTCCCTGAGTCCTTGCTCATATTTTTCCATTTTTTTCCTATATTTTCTTTTTCTTGCCGGATTTCAGCATAATGTCCTTAAGGTCCATCCATGTTGTTACATACTTCATCTCTTCTACTGTGCCTTTCATTCCCATAAGTTCTGTGATTTGTTTTTTTCAGACTTTCGATTTCTTCTTTTTGTTCATTCCTTGCCTTCTTTATATCCTCCCTCAACTCATTGATTTGGTTTTTGATGAGGTTTTCCATGTCTGTTCGTATATTCTGAATTAATTGTTTCAGCTCCTGTATCTCATTTGAATTGTTGGTTTGTTCCATTGACTGGGCCATATCTTCAACTTTCCTAGTGTGATTTGTTATTTTTTGCTGGTGTCTAGGCATTTAATTACCTTAATTAGTTTATTCTGGAGATTGCTTGCACTTCTTTTACCTAGGGCTTTCTTGCTGGATGAATTTGTTCTCTATCTGTTCTTTGACATTCAGTTCAGCTTTATCTGGACCTCTAGCTTAAGTTTTGTTTAACAGAGGAGAATTTTTAGCTCATGTTTTCTTGTTTCTTGCCCTGCTTGTATGGTGCCTTTCCCACACACACACACACTTAGGAGGGTCTACTTAGGTATTATAGACCACAGCCGGATTTTCCCAGACCAAACTGGCCTCCTATCAGGACTAAAGAGTCACCTGCGTCAGTTTTCCCTGAGGGTGAGATCCAGCAGGTTGAAAGACTTTCCTGTGGAGTCTCTGGGCTCTGTTTTTCTTATCCTGCCCAGTATGTGGTGCTTGTCTACCTGCAGGTCCCACCAGTGTAAGATGATGTGGTACCTTTAACTTCAGCTGACTCTCCCTGCTGGGGACGTGGTGGAGAAAGAAGAGAGGTTGTAGGATGGTTTTAATGGCTTCAAATTACCAAGCCCTGGTGTCTGAATTCCTTGAGGGAGGGATTCCACCTTAGTTGGGCTTCACCCCTCCCCTGGGGAAGGCACAGGCTCCAGACAAGCCCTCAAACGAGCTTGTTTCTGCCTATGCCTGGGGCAGTTGCAGCCTGAGAAGCCCTGCCGCTGTATCCAAAGGCAGTTGAGCCTTTATAGAAACACAGTCACAAAAACCTCTGTTTTCTTTTTTTTTTCTTTTTCCGTCAGCCCTGCCCCCTTGGCACCAGGGCAAAAATGAGCGACCTCCACTTTGACCAGATTCACCTGAGCTGGGGGCCTATTTTTAGCAGTCAGAATTTGTTAATTAATGCCACAATTGGCATTTGGTTGGGCTCAGCCTCTGCTGCTGTTAATGTCTATTTCCTTTTCCCCTCTGGGAAGCAGCCTGTGGGGGAGGGGCGCCGGCCACCACGGCTTGGGGAACTCACGGTTCTGGGGGGCTCACAGCTGGTCCAGCTGGTCCAGACTGGGGTACGCTGTGTGTCCGGTCACTGACATGGCCCCAGGAGCTGTTCTGTACTGTTTCTGGTTATTTAGTAGTTGTTCTGGAGGACGAACTATAATGCACACATTGTTATGCCGCCATCTTGGCCCGGAAGTTTTAAATTTGTGTTTTGTAAGTGAAGTCCGATTGGACAGTGGAATACCTGCACGTGAGCAGGGGAGAGGTGTGCAGTATGTGTGGAAACTGTTCCTTCCCACCCCATGCATGTAGGGCATTCGGGACACCCCCTGAGCACAGAATTCCAGTGGACCCACGATGTATGCCAGTTCAGTGAGACTCAAAGGGAGGACAGAGTGAGCGTGTCACTTCTGTGACTAAGTGCAGACACTGACAGCTGCAAAAGGCCATGCTTTCCATTTGAACCAGAGCTTTCTTAGAAACCAGAAAGAAGGCAATAGTATTCTGAGAAACACAAATGACCAAGAAACCTTATCATTTCCTTAGAAATGATTTCCATAGAAGGAAAGGGAATTACAGGGCAACCCATAGTTCCTTTTCCTTTCAGTCCTTCCTTACTGATCTGTCATAGTTTTCTGGCTGCGATGACCCCCATAGCCATGCCCTCTCCTTTCTCTTCCCGGTTCCAGCTGGCTTCTGCCTCCCAGCTCTTCTCATGGCTTTCTTTCTTTATAAGGCCTCCAGAAAAAAGGATTAAAACCCACGCTGAACCAGAAGGTCATACTTTACCTAAAAATAATTTCTTCAAAAGATTCTATTTGCACAGGACTCACACCCACAAGAATAGGATTAAAATTATTAATGTTTTTTTTTTGGGGGGATACTGCATAATCCAACCCACCATATCATCTCTAAACCAAAGGCAGAGCAGTGCTAGGGTGTGCACATATCAAGAAGTGAAAGAAACCAGCTGAGTTTGCATTGTACGGCATTTCCACTATTCTGGTAAAAATGAAATACATATGCACATAGGAGCTACAAAATGCAAATCATGTAATTTCAGCGATTCCACATAGGAGTCAAATTCTGTTATATTTGCATTTAAACCTGGCATTGCAAAATGTAAAGATGAATGGCAAAATTCATGCAAGTAATTTAAAGTTCTAATTTTTCTTTACTTTGAACCTTAAGTAGCAACTAAAAACACCATGACAAAATGAGAGAAAGACAGCAGCAGAAAGGAAAAAGCTTTATTTTTTGGTATATTTAATGGCACTTTTTTCCCTAATTTTTGAACAAAGAGCCCACATATCCAGTTTTCACTGGGCCCCATAAATTATATCACTCGACCTTGTAGGGAGACCCAGGTGTCAGCTTCATGCTTCTCCAGGGCCGGGTAGGTTGCTTTCATGTTACAGACCCGCTGATTAAGCAGGGAACTACAGGAACTATGAGTCCTGGAGGAAGTTTTGAATTAACATGGGGGAGGGGAGGCCCTGCAGGAGAATGGGTGGGTGGCCCACCCAGGAGACCTGGCCCACGTCAGTAGTGGAGGTGAGATGGGAAAGAAGCGAGACAGGGAAGGAGGGCAGGGCTGGGGTCTAAGGAGCACACAATTTTCTGTGTTCTCACTGTGCCAGGTGTTTCCCATACATGCTTCATACCTTACCCACAGCATCCTGGGAGACGTGGATTGTCACTCTCCATTACAGATGTGGAAGCTGAGGCTCAGAATAGTGAGTCTTGCCCAAGACCCCATAGCAGGAGCCTGATGGAGGCTCACCCTATGCTAGGGCCCTCCAGGGACCCAGGCCAGGGTGGGTGGACAGGCGATGGTGCTGCCATGGGATCTGGTGGGCAACGCACAGGCAGCTGGGTGAATCAGAGGGGGTCCCTTACGCAGCCTGGGGCATCGGGGGCTCCCCCCAAAGAGGGATCTGGGGGTGACAGGGGTAAGTCATTAAACGGAGATGATGATAATAATAATAATATGCCTCCCTCCTAGGGCAGATTTGAAGTCTTATATATCCCAGAAAAGACCAGATTCTTTTAATCCATTCCATGGGTGCAGACCTATTGTGGATGCTAACTTTTGATTAGGTTGTTTCAATTCAGATGTGACCCACCCCATCCACGGTGGGTCTTAATCCTCTACTGGAGTCCATTATAAAACACAGAATTCATCAAAAGAAAAGGCCCCAGAGAAGTTTAGAGATAGAAGCTAAAAGGGAGAAACATGCAGAAGCTCAAAGAGGAAGCCACTAAAGCCAGAAGCTGGAAGCAACAAAACCCAGGAGAGAAGGAAGAGACCAGCAGAGGCTGCTATGTGCCTTCCAGGTGACAGAGGAGCCCCGGATCGCCAGCAGCCTTTCTTCAGGAAGAAGGTACGGTTCTGATGCTGCCTGGATTCGGACATTTACATGGCCTCAGAATTATAAACTTCTAAATTAATAAATCTCATTGTAAACACCGGCCCACTTCTGGTTTTTTGCATTTCGGCAGCTTTAGCAAAGCCAGGAGCAGGGTAAGAACATGACCTTTTTTCACACTGGTGCCTGACCTTGGGGGCTCTAGCCAGTGCTGGGCTCACCAGAGACGACGCAGACCCCAGAAACCCGGCCTGCAGAGGATGACTCAGCTCCCTCCCGCCCTCTTCCCATCCACTCCCTGGGCTTCTGACAACAGGCCAGAGAAAACTCACCAGGTACTCCTTTGAACTTCCCCACTGAACCTCTTTCATTTCCATCTCTGGAGAGGAAGCTCCTTAGACTCATCTGTCACCTTGACAGAGATGCCCAAAGTCCCCCAAATCCTGCCCACCCACCCTGCTCTCATCCCCAACTGCTTTTTCTCTGCTCCCTCCATGCCCCTCCCCAAGGCAAACGCCCTCAGATCCCAGAGAAAGTCCTGCTGCATTCCCACCTCAGTTTCCCCATCTGGGAAGTGAGGGTCTTGGACAAGGGAAGAGAGTTCACAAACATGCCATGAGTCCTACTGTGTGCTGGGTCGTCACATGCCTGACCTCCCAGAGCCCTGTGGGGAGGGGATTACTGGTATTCTTTCATATATCACCAAGCGCAGACCCCTCCTCCTGTTCCTCCTCTTGTGTGACATAAGCAGTCACCGGGTGGAACAGCCATCCCTCCACCATGTGCCTCACAGCTCAAGTACCTGCTGCCTCAAACCCTCACACATCCCTACACACCAACTTTACAACCCACTGCTTTCCCCCATCCCATTTGTGGGAAACTACACACAAAATCATATTCCCAACATCCTAACTCCATCCTCATTCTGCCAGAGCTTTTCTCCTACCATATCCCCTCTTTTTCTCTTTCCTCTCCTTTTTCACCAGGCAAACTCCTATGCATCCTTCAAAGCCCAGAGTTCATCTCTTTGCTAAAGGTTTTACCAGGCAAAATGCATCTCTCCCTCAATTCTGCTCCCAGAGCAGCCAATAGAGAGCATGTCCTGAGCAGGAAGCATGAACCAGTCTTCAGCCAGTTACATGCATTCTCTCACTCAATCCTCACCCCAACCCAGACAGATAGATCATATTTTGTCTGCTGTACAGATGGGGAAACTGAGGGTCCACAGCCCACTAGGGGCACCTACCTATCCACTTTTTTGTGATTATCCATTTCCCAGGTTGTTCTCCCACCTATATTATGAGCAACACAAACAAGAATCACTCCTGAGTCCTCTCTGCTTCCCCAGGGACCTAAAAGAGTGTCTGGCAGGACCAATGAAGCTTCTTAAATCAACGCATCAGTCAACCGAGTGATGTCCTTCCTCTTATCAGTCCCCCTGCCCAGATGCCCATCCCAGTCTTTTCTGCTGAGTCCAAGCCTCTGTCTCCTCCATGGCAGGACTCTTCAAGGAAGACTTGGGCTTCCCCAGCACAGTCTTTGAGCCTCTTTGGCCACCTGCCTGCTTGGGGTTTGGCCCCCAATGATATGCGCATTCCCCTCACTCAGTCTAATCCCAAAGAGCCCTGATCCAGTGCTTCACAAGAAAAGCTCAACTCTCAGCAGAATTCAATGTAGGCTTGCCCCAGTTTGGCAAATCCTGCAGCTGAAATCTGAGCTCCCATCTTGCCTGATTTACAAAATTCCCATGTCCCTTCTGCACAGAGACTCTGGGGTCAACTGTTCCCAGATTCAAATCCCTCTCCTGCCACTTAATGAACTGAGTGACCTGGGACAAGTCAATTTGTCTCTCAGAGGCTCAGACACCCTTCCAGAAAAGTAGGAGCAGCAATGACCACTTGGCGGACAATACGAAGATTGATGGGGTGAAGCATGTACAAGTTCCTGGCACACAGTAAGCATCAGCACCCTCCTTCCCTACAAAGGCAGGCAGAGCTAAACTGCATCCAATCCAGAGCTAAAGATTCTAAGGAGCTTTGGAATGAATTCTTTATCATCAGCCTCTGACCCATGCCCCCATCTTCCTCCACCCCACCGTAGCCCCAGCTGGGCCTGAAGTCCTACTTTCCCTAAATAATTTGTGTGTTTTTTGGCAGATTGTAGCACAGTCACACTTTAAACCCATGTCTAGAATAAATCTTGCAGGCTGTTCAAATTCCAAATTTTTATCCTCCAACCCAGAGGAATGCCTGCATTTTGGCAGAGAGTGTACATAAAGCAAACCACATTGGACAGGAAAAGGAGGCAAGGGCCTGATTAAGGGGCAGTTGCCATTCCTTAGGTGCAATTACACCAGCCTTCTTTCAATGTGCGTGCGTTCTTTCAGGGTGGCAAAGCCCAAAGTGATGCACTTTTCTCTCCACTGCCTCGGAAGTGTGTGATGTAGAACCTCTGAGCACACTGTTTTTTTAACACATGGGTTCTGTTTATCAAGAATCTGCTTCCTTGGGCCCATCCGAGCCCCGTGCAGTAGGGAGTGTTATGATCCCATTTTGCACAGGTGGGGACACACAGGTCCTGACAGGCGACAGGACTCGTAAGAGGTGGGACTGGGATTTGAACCCAGGTCTGGCTTGCTCCTTCATACTCATCAACACCCCCCTACCCCCAGCCCCAACCACAAGCTCCTGCTCCCTGGGTATGTAGGAGGATTACAACAAAGGGGAGCATAGACATCAGCCGTGTCCAGGTGGACGCTCACCAGGCTTTGGAGTCAACCAACTCCTCTGGTCATTTGCACATATTTGAATGCCAAGGTCTCAAGTGTAGGCGATAAAATCAATTAATTAGGGCAACCAACCAGTGGGCACTCAGCTGCAGGATGCCCTTCACCAAGGTAAAAAGTGGAATCAATTTCTAAAAATGACCCACCCCATCACCTCCCGGAGCAGTGGCACCCACCCTGAGCAGAGCTCAACCTCCACCATCAAGCAACACCTCCTGGCCACAAGCGAGATGCTCAAGAGGAAAGGCCTCCAGGCTTAATGTTCTGGAGGAACACATTTTGCCATGTCATGTTTTAACATCACACCTCTTGATGAAAGCACGGCCACGAGTAACAGGGTGGATGGTGGGCAGGTGCTCTCTGCAAATGCATTGGAAGCAGCCCTGCTCCAGCTGGTGGATGCACAGACACCCTCTTCAGGGGCGAGAGGGGGCTTAGCTGAGCAATGACAGGTGGTCCAGTCCGGGTCACAGAGAAACCACTGAGGGACAGTGGCTTCCTTCCAAATAGGCTTCCTTCCAAATGGGCTGCTCCGACCTCCCTGGTGACCAGCGCAGAGGAGGCATGGTGGGGACGTGGGGCTCCTGGGGCCATGAGACCTGGAGGAAGTCACTGCCAAGCCCCTTGCACAGGTACAGGGTGGATCATGGCTTTTCACAGCAGAAGCCAGAGTCACACAAGGGCTCAGGGACATCCATCCACACACTGAAGAAGGACTAGATGGCCAGACTGCGTGTGCTTGGATGCATGGATGAATAAATGCACTGAAGAAAGAAGGAACATGTGGACTAGGGGAAGAGCAAATCTCTGCCTGAGTGAGTGTGCGGATCCCGAATGCACGGGTGGTGTGAATGAGAGAAAGCGAGAATGAATGAATACACAGAGGAATAAAAGATAACTGGGGCCTGCAAAAGGAAGCAAAGCTAGAGGGCTCACTGAGCTGTCTCATTCATCTGTGGCCCTGTCCAACAAAAGCTGCCATCAAGAACCTCCTCTCAGATGGGAGGAATGGGAGGCACAGAGAAGTTAGGTAATGTGCCCCGTGTCACACAGTTCATGGGGACAGGGCTCGGGTCTGAATGCAGGCAGTCTGGCCACAGGCCCCACAACGTGCCTTTGTCTGCTTTCCCAGGTCTGCTTTGGGCCGGGCCAAAGTCCAGGCTCAGCAGGAGACTTGGCCTTTTTCATTTCCAGCTGACATTTGAAAATGAACTTAATAAAATCCAGCTCTTTGCGTTGGAATAAGGTCTGCAAATGGCTGTAAATGTCCCAGTGCTAGGTTTCACCGTAACATCATTCCATCGTGGGGAGGGCTGGGAGCTGGCTAGGAGCCGGTCGTGCCTGGTCTGTTGATTCTTTCACTCTGCTCAATATTTCTGGCCCAGCCTGGCCAATGGGATCCAAGGGGTCTGGGCATGGTCTGTCCCCAGCCGAGGCAGGCCCCAGAGGGTGAGGCACCTTAATCAGGAATTAAGGCACATTTGCCTGTGCCTTCCATGGCCCCCATGGCCCTCCCTCCACCCTCCTGGACAGAGGCACCAGGACCCCACTGCCCTCCATAGGTGCCTCCAGCTTCACCCCCTGCATCCTGACACTCCAAAACCACCACTGCCCCTCTCCAAGGACTCCAGCCATGCTCACAGCTCCCAGGCCTCTGCACATGCTACCATCCAACCTGGGATACCCTTCCCATCTTCACTACAGAAAGCCCAACCATCTCCCAAGGCCCAGGAGAGACATGGCAGGGGGGGTGGAGGGGTGATGATCTGCTCTTGCCATGAGCCAGGAGGTGGGGGCCACCCTCAGTGATGCCCCTGCAGCCCAGGTACCAATTACCCAGGTGGGCTTCATTGGTCCATGTGACAGATGGGGCAACTGAGGCTCAGAGACACTGAGTCACTCACCCAAAGTCACCCAGGGGTGGCAAGCAGGGCTGGGAATTCAGACCAGGATGGCTGACTGTCCCCACCCCTGCTCTGGGCATCCTCCTGACCCCTGAGAAGGGGCATCACTCCTTCCCCACACTCAGAGGGTACACTGAACATTGCCCTTCCTTCTTTCATCTCAGTTGTTTCCATCGACCTTCTCTCTCCCTGCCCAGACCCTCCTTGAAAGAAGCAGCTCCTCACAGAGTCTCCAGGATCCAGCCCAGGGCTGGACACCTTGGGGTCATTGGCTGCTGCCTTGTGAACTGAGATGTGTCAAGGTGGGCTGAGTTCCCAAGTCCTGGTGCCAGGCTCTGCCCTGAATGAAGACAGACACTTCTTCCGTATATGTTCTGTGATGGTGTTAAGTTCACTAGTTTGCACATTTAGCTCTTCACGGGGACAGCTGAGGGGGCTGGGACGTGAAATGTGGACAAGGAGAGAGGAGTGGGAGTCACTTGGGATCAGACTTGGCTCAGCCACAGCACATCTGCCCAACAGTGGGCTAAGTTCCCCTGTCCGATGGTGAGGCCCCCACCCCTAGAAGAGTTCAAGTTCTTTCTCAATGGACAGTGAAGAGAGCGCTTCCTGCCTCACAGGGGGAATTACAGATCATTTCTTGTGCTAAGTTTCTGATTCTGAGACGTCTATTTCAACACTAAGTTTCTCTAAACAGCTTCTGCCACTCCAAGGATCAAACGAGATGTGGGTGCGGTTCCAAGTCTTCTCGAGAGATTCTTCAATTCTGAGATTCTTTGGGCCTGAGTCCATGAATGATTCTGTGATTCTATAATTCCATAATTCTGTGAAAGAGACAAGATGCTCAGCTTCTGCTCTTCAAAGGTTTTATGAAAGCATCTTTGAGTCTTTGAAAGATGCTCTAATTCCAAGATTCTGAGTCCCCAACACCGTGAAAGGGACTGAGAACTGAAAATCTCCAACCGTGTAAGAGAAGGAAGCTTCTAAGACCCTCCCCGTCCTGTTTTTCAGCGACTCTGGGAGGACACTAGACTGGTTATCTCCAAACTCCAGCATTACAGCAAGGACGCCCTGGGAGCGCCAGACCCCAGCCACACCCCTTCCCCATCCGCACCTGGTTCACCCAGATGCCCCCTCCCAGGACCCCCCAGCCACCCCAGAACCCACCCCTCACCCCAACCCGAGCCTGATTCACCGGAGCAGAGACGGACCCTTCCCGGGAAGACCTTAGTCCTGACACCAGTTCCCACCCTGCCTGCTGGATTCCCCGACCCACACGTCCCCTGGGGATCCTCACGCCAGCCTGGAGAATCAGGATTCTTGTTTCAAATTCTGTAAGGAATTTGATTCCTGAGCAGAGAACCGTGAGAAGAGGCAAGGAGGGGCTGGATGCACAGTCAGTCCCCAGGACAGGCACAGCCCGTCCCACCCACCAACCTCAGAGGCTCCTGAGCAGGAAGGCTGGGGACCAGGACAGGCCTCGGTGGAGGGGGAACAGGTCACCCAGAGCCCGCAGGCTTGGCCGTCGGGGCTGGGACAAGCCTCTCCCCTCTCTGCACCTCAGGAGTCTCCCCTGAAATATCCCCCCCAGCTAGCCAGTTACTCCTGTGAGCTGGAGGGAGGCTCAGCACTGTGAACGGCAGTGGACGGCAGCCTTGCTGCCCCCTACAGGGACTCAGTGATAACGGGACCACCCTGTCCTGAGCTGAATCACCCCTCAGCAACCCCTGGCAACCCCACCTCCACCCCACAGCCCATCGCCCGTCTGGAAAGCCGCCACATCCTCCCGGCCTGCCTGCCCCCTTCCCGGCGCACACGCTCTGGTCCGTGCGCACTGCAGCCCCCAGACCCCCGTCCCCTCACTGCACAGGGCAGGGGCTCGCCCTTCACGAGGACAGCAGGACAGACAGAAAGGGGCTACGGGAGGCACTGCGGACCCTGCACGGGGGAGAGAGGGGTGGAAGCATTTTGACCTGCTAGGAGCTCATCGGTGAGGGAGGAAGGGATAGCTCTTAATTTTGCAGGAAATACTGTTCTTCCTTGGGGCGCTGATGGAACCTGCAGCGCTGAGACGCGGACGCCCTGCGCCCCAACCCCGGCGCTGCCACACCCGGAAATCGGCAGTTTCCACGTGTTGAGCCCCCACGGGGCACCACGCCCTGAGCTCTGGACCTCGCACACTCGTCTCATTTCAGTGTCAACCTCCACTGAAGAAGGAATTATTCTCCCACTTCCTAGGGGAG